>JAGXCT010035505.1:0-120671 GCA_022495035.1 Philopotamus ludificatus | reverse complement strand
ATAATAGTAAATAATAAGGAATAAATAATAATAGATAATAATAAATAATATTAATAAATAATATTAATAATTATTATTTACTTTTATTTATTCCTTATTATTTACTATTATTTATTAATATTATTTATTATTATCTATTATTATTTATTGAAGTTTGAAGTTGAAGAGGGAATTACAACAGATCTAAGCCCCTTATAACGATATATTGAATATAATGATTTGTATAACACGGCGTTTTTGTGGAATCATATGACCGTGTTATTCGAGACCTAGGTGTAATAACCAAGGTCATGCGTTTTATATTAAGTTAATTATTTGTATGTACTAAGTTAGCACTCAAATAGGATAATCTCCTAGATAAAACTATAAATTCTTGGAATTCTTTATGACACTATATAAAATTGTATCCATTTATTTAGATAATGCGAAATGCAATGAAAATTTTACCAATTCGAAAATCTTAATATTAAACTCAAATGAACTTATTGATTTTAAATACTAATATACCATGATATTTCTTAATTGTTTGGTTAAGCATACACCAATCTTTACCAGAGCTTTAACCAGTAAATATACCTCAAAGCTTATTTTGTTTAAACTCTATTTAAATTCGAATACGGTCTCCCGCCTTTTCGATATAAACGGTTCAATTGCGGCCAGGGCCTCGCCGACAAAAGCTGCACTAAGCCTTGTGCCGTTTTCTCATACACAATAGCCAGCTTTTCTCATTTTTGCACCGGCAACCCTTTCGGCGCTTCGCGCACTTCGCTTGAAATTGTTTTCCTTTGACGCACCGCGGCTTGTCGCGCAAATGTAATTTCTCTCGGCAACCGTTGCCCAGAACAGAATCACAATTACTAAAAAATCGTTTGTTTTTTTTTCATTTTAAAACACCAAGTATAGCCACACAAATGTAATATATCTAAAATAAAATAAAATTCGCCATAAAATCTGTATCAAATTGTTCATTTGTTTCATCCTCTTTCAGCTATCGCTGTTGTTTTGCGTTTATAATGAAATGCTTTTCCACGAAGGGGATATTCTCTTTGCGCATTGATACAGATCCTCGCCTTTGTGTAACACACGCCTTTTTGCCTTCCTGTAGATTTCGTAGAATAAAATTAAATAAAAAAATATACGTGTAAATTCGAAATATTCCCATTATGTCTAGTTGTTTCGTATAATTTATTGCGCACGGTTCTAAATTTCCAGTTGCGGTAGTTCTTATTCATTGTACATGTTTTGGACGAATGTTCAAACCCAATGTGTGGCCAGATACAAATTGGGGCGGCTGCACTGATTTATTGATTTAACACATTACACATTGTCCATTTGTACAGTTAGCGACAATAAATTTCGCGAAGTTTTTTTGTCCAACGATTTCGTGAATATATTATATATGAGTAAAGATAAATAATTATTAAATTATTCATGAGTACAAGTCCAATAACAGATTCGGAATGGATTAATTCATGGAAATGGAATTGCGTAGATGGAATCGGAGTAGGAACTTTAACAAGTATATAAATTAAACTGACGTTCTTCTACATTTCACGAGGGAATCAAGGTTATAATGACATAATGTGGTTAGCCGATGCTTGAATATAATGGAACATCCATTTATCATCTGTCAGCGGGATTTAAAAATAATATGAATGAGCGAAATCTTTATTTTAAAATGTTTTGATAGTCTTAATCGACAGCAAGGATCATGTTATTTTTTTAGGTTTATGATTTAATTTATTGCTTTGTCCATTTAATTCTAGGAAAATTAGAAAAAAAAATTAAAATATTACAAATCCGAAATAAACTTAATCTTTTTCTTGTTATTTGAGTCCCATTCGTTACAATGTATCAAATTGCTTCTGTAGGACTAGAAATAAATGAACCTCGTGAAATGTTTTTAGTGTCTACTAGAATTTCAATTATCGTCGTGTTAGATATTTAATTTTTGTGTAAAAATAATAGCTCTTTGAAATATGTATTTATCTGTTTGGCGTGGTTATTTGTCACACTACTGGAGTAATTAAAGATCAATAATTACATTTTAACGGTGTATACTAATTGCAAATCCGTACCAGAAATTCCAATGGATAAACAAAGCTATTAAATTTTTTCTTCCTTTATAAATATTCCACTCCAAATTATCGATAGCTTTAACATTTTGTTTCAAATCTCTGGTCTAATCTCTGAGTCACAGTTCCAAAAAGATCCAAAATATATTAATCTTATTATTTGATTCCTACTATAGATCGGCTTGATTTTTAGAAATGAGCCCTTATTTTAAAAGTATTATATAATATTCCTATTGATTTACATTGGGATATATTTAAAGGTTAGCGTTTGCATAAGTATACAAGTATTGGCACACGTTATTCAATTCAGGTTTGTTTTTTAATTTCCAACATGCTTATGTTCATTGTGCAAAAAAATAATTCATTAAAAGATAAAGAAAATAATTTATATTTTAATCAAAAATGACCTTTTTAAAATATATTTTTTTAAATAAAAAATATGTATTGAACATAGACATGCAAATAAACAAAAATCATCCTAATTGAAAATTAATAACAATTATATTATTTATTTGATTACGATGGATGGATGGCATAACAAAAGATTACAATGCGCCCTTCAACCATATAAAGATTCTAAAGATGCAGAAGGATAGAGTCTCTCACGCTAATATTCCCCCCAGTGTCAAACCACGACACTGATTTATTTTTATATTATTATTTTAGTTGGATTAAAATTTATATTATTTGTTTTATAATTATTTATATAATTAAGAATAGAGTGCATTATAAAAATAAATTCCAACGCGCTTAAATATTATTTTTATAAATCATGTGGAGGTAATGGGTCTCTTCCATTTACTATCCCTTGGCCAGTGTTATAAAGAATTTCGTGAATTCAAAGTTTTCGTCAGAGACCTATCCGACTACGAACTTAGCTCAATTGCAGTTAACTTACATTAACGAAATAATATGCACGTTACCTTATAATTATACTTCATAAAAAAAACTACAGTGAAACCCCGTGTTTACATGCCTCGAATTCATGTTTTCACGTTTCTTGCGTTCAATTTTTACAATCCCGTTTTATTTAAGTACTCCGTTTTTAGCCCTGAATCTATGTTTTCTCTCTAAATATGTTTTTTTCTATCATTCCTTTCAAAAACGTAAAAATGTGGTTTCATTGTAGTAATAAACTTTGAAACAAATCGGAGAAATAAAAGGCAATTAATCATAATATTTCTATATTTCTCTTTGTGAATCTTAAAGTTGTGTATATTGGTGACATATCAATATTATTCAAATTTTGAAGTCTAACTCGTTTACTAAATAAATTAAGCACTTTGAATTCCGCGTTTTTTTCAAATATGGATTTCATCCTTTTTAAACCTTAACTAGCACAACTACAGTCAATTTATAATTTCTACGGCTGTATCTTAATTTGACTGATTTGCCTTTTCTAGAGATTCCGTTGAGACAAAATTTAAGTTTAATTATTTTTAAAAGAAAATCAATGCGGGAAAACTTATATTTAAAAATTACCACCTTAACAAATGCCGGCCTGATCTCGAGTCTTTTATTTTTTATTTTAACATTTAACTCTTATGCGCAGTTTGGCTATTACTTCTTTATTCATGGTTTCGCTTATCTTAAATTACTAATTTATTTTACGGTATTTGATAAATCGGAAACGATCGATCAAAATTACATTTCAATTTTCATTTATTATTATTATTACTGTTTAATCACAGCTCCCTAACCATGAATGCTATATCAAATTACCAATTCATCTTTTAAGTACATGTACAATCTGAATAATCCGTATACAGAACGTGTCCCATTCATCTAGCAGTACCTGCGTATTTCAGGAAGTAGGCTAGAGAGAGTCTGTAACGGTGTTTTGGACTGGAAACTATCTACTTTGTCAAATTACAATGTAGCTCGAGACTCCGTTCTATGCCTTCTTAGCACTTCTCGATGCAATTGAATGGGAGACGCATCTTGGAGGCGGTGCATCGCGGCGAACCGGAGTGATGCTGCAAATAGACGAGTAAATACGCTGAGATAAGATACTAGGGTGTTTGGATACTGCTTCGCGGGAAGCCGTAATTTCATACTTTCGCGGGCTTATGCAAATGTTTGGTTGCGCATAAGCGAGATTGTATGGTTGCGGATTTCGCATGTCACATTGTTATGAAAAATGTGCCGAGGAGCCAAGTGTCAACAGAGTTGCTGCGCAGTGTGTTGCAGTGGAGATCCGGAGGTTTATGCGGCGATGCGGTGTATGGATCAACATCAAGTGGTTTGCGGCGATAAATAAATGGAGTAGAACGGGGACAGTGGCGGCGATTTACTCACTTTATTATACAATAAAATTTTCTCTTATCGAAAATTATTAACTATAAACTCGGCTAAATATTTTAAGATCATTTTAATTTTTATCAGATTTAATATATAATTTAGCACATACCAACTCCATATACGAGAGTATACTTTCAATAGAAACGGGTCACAGAATTTAAATATCCAAGACCCTTCTTAACATATTCTCTATGCGCGATAAAAGAGTGGACATTTCAAGTGGGGACAAAATTCCGCCCGGAGATATTCGTGCTTTCGAATTTCACAAAACTAGCCGAATTAATCCCGAAGATAGTTTCGGAAATTTTTGCACCGGGTCGCCATTCGAACCGGGCTAAACGCGTCATAAAATCCGGCTCACCTATCCGTGTTAAATCACTGAAAAAAATATATGCATGAAAGTTTCATGACCTTTTTAACGACACGACCTCCCATAGCTGCGTAAATTATTCGCGCGGCGGTAGAATATATATAGGGTCTTTGAGGGACACACAGTGAAAATCTTGTTTGTCAAAATTTACATGTCGTGAATCCCGAAAAACATGAAATATGATAATGCGAGACTGGCTGGGAGTTTTTCTTGCGCCCGGGGAAAACCCCCGGCGCATAAATTATATTTAGATTTATTGCCGTAAACACTATAAAGGCTAACTTTTTATTTGCCAGGCCCGCCTGTTGCTGCCGCACTATCCGCCTGGGAGGCGCTCCGATACATCGAAGATTTTACGAGGATACAGGGTGCTGAAAAATCTTGACCACATTAGACAAACTATTACATCACCATTTAAAATATTCAATTTAGAAAGACTTTTTATTATTCTACTTTTCTATTTGTATTGTTTTTAATTAATGTATCTGTTTCTCCTCTTGGACCGTAAGGTTTGCAGATTTTTTAAAATAAATGCGGTAAATTCTGTTTAGTTTTGACACTGGTTTAGCAGGACAGACAGTTATTTGAGCCAAATCCCAAAGAACAGAATCCAAATAACGGAAATAATAATTATTTACTTCGGTTACTTGGGAGACGATACCGTTTAATTAAAGGAACATATATTTTTATATATATTTTTTTTGTATTTAGGTGACCTTCTAACCCTGGGGCGGGTCTTTGCCACCTGGAGGACACTACGCGAGCTCCAGTAGAGACACGTCCGTCTCAACTTTAATGTCAGGACTATGATGGTCGTCCTCCAGGTTATTTTACCTCTTCGAATATGGGTCAGGTTGCCAGCCATAAGCCCGGGAGCCGAACTGCCGACCTGTGTATTGTAACAATAATCAGACGAGGTTAGGCTCAATTCGTATTTATTTTATGGTCTGATCGGTTGCTACGGGCATCTCCTGTAGCACACACGTCACCGAATTGGCCTGATTAGCGGCCTGGTTCCTTATATTTACGTAGAATCTACGAAACCATGATTATTGAATGGTTATAATGAAATGATTATATGAAATTTAGTTTTTTTGTTATTTTTTTTTGAGAAAATTATGGTTAAAATGATCAATTGGTCTATAATTCTAACAGAAGACTGCAAACAACGTACATACATAATGATATTTAAACAAACATTTATCCCAAAGTTTGTATGGGTACCTAGTCTTCTATATAGCAGGCTTCTATAGCGCTATTTCAGCGATATGGCAGTATACAAAAACAGTATACAAATATATGTAGTATACAAAAACATATGACATACAATTGATAAATTCTTACAAAAATATAAATGTAGTATATACAGTATTTACTGTATATTTTGCGTTACTGTTATTATAATTGTTTGCTTAGGATTTGTTTTGTTATATTTTTTTTATAATTATATGTGTATACTATAAAATTATGAGTTTCTCGCCGCAGACTGAGCTCTCGTCTTACGTGCCAATCGCACGTTTCGCTCGCACTTGGCACATCGTACCGGATGCGAATGAGAAAAAACATCGTGCCCGTGGCAACTACATCAAATATTGTTGTTTAATTTTTTTTTTCGCAATTGAAGACAATACAGGACGAAGATTATTTATAATATTCATACTTCAGACTTTTTAACACAAATACATATAGTTCGTGACATGTAAGAAATATGTTAAGCCCGTTATTCGAAAAAATCAAAAACGTAGGTCTTCAATATCAACACGGTTAGGTTACGCTAGTCTCTTAATTAAGGCAACATTTTTGAGCTCAAAGTATCCATAATACATACATATTATTATATCGTTAAAAGAGATTTTGCATCTCTCATTTTTTATTACAAGTAATTGATTCCGATATAAATCTTCAGAAAACGCAATCTTTTCCGTATGTATAGGATTACGCGCATATTGTGCGTATACATATATTTTTCAGATTTAATTTTGTGCCTACGCATTGGATACATTATGTGGGATGTCTTATTACGTTCTCGCATCAAACACACAAACGATATTGGGTAATAAATCATCCCGGTGCTGTATCGGATAATGAAAGACTTTTAAGGGATTTTGCCGAAATTAAATATTAATAAAAAAAATACTACCTTCGATTCGTGGATACCGAAAATCACATATTAATAAAAAAGCGGGGCGACGGTTGATGCTTTGCGATACTTTGGTGATACTTTGCCACCCCAATATCCATTTTGCGCTGCCATTATTTCCGGCATAACCCTTTTCGCGAATATACGGATAGGCGTTGTCCTTTATTGGACCTCTCGGCACACAATTTGGCCAGGTTTGCCTTGGGATTTCTTAGGCAAAGTCCAAAGCACTTACACTAGGTCTCCGCTCTATCTACCTCTGGCCTATGTCAACAGCATGACGCGATTTTCCTATCAGTACTGTGCCAGTGTCGAGTCCCGCGTCTGCTAATGTAAATATTGATTTTTTTAGATGACAGAAATGTGGATCAGATCTATTCTAAAATGGGACAGTCAATTCCCAATAGAGCGTGCCCCTACTCTTACAACTTATTTGTAACAAAATCATATTAATCTTATTATATTTCAGGCATTTTTTCATTCCTATCCCCTCACATTGTCAGACAGAATTGATGAAAGGAATCCGAAGGGCTGTTACATGCTATTTTACTATATATTGTCGAGTTTCTATTACAGTGTACGTGTATAAATATATTTTTCCTTCCGTAAAATATCCACTTACATAATACAAACCCGCGGGCTTAGAATACGGTTAAATTGATTTTCGCTCCAATTCGCTTCGATCGAAAAGTATTGAAACTCTAGATGTATTATATTTTTATGCAAACATAGAGATGCACGATATTGAATTGTTTTATTTATGGAATGGAGATTGTATCAATAATCGAGATAAATTGAATAAAATATTTTATATAGAGCTTGTTGAAACACTATGGTTTTTTTTTCAGCTGAAAAAATATTTTCGCTTATTGTTTGAAGCACTCATATCTATTTATATTTGACACAAAATAATACTAGAATGTTTATATTTACATACTAATTTTATATACTAATGTGAAACTATAAAATAATTTGTACTTTGTTTCTTGTTCCTTTATATTTAAGCAAATTTTATGATTCTTAAAAAAAGTACGGATTTGTGTCAACATTTATTTAATTTATCTTAAACACAATATAAAATTTGTACAGTGATAGATTCTACCGTCCTCAGGTATAACTGTGTTTCATAAAGCCTTAAATCACAAATACGTCTTAATTTTATTTGTTCGTAACACTCAGTGAACGGAGAGTGGAAGATAAATAAAACTAGCTTGCTCATTTAACAATTTCTCAACCTATTTTTATTTTTAGCAACAACTACAATCCTCGGTAAACGATTAATATTGTATATAAATGTTTTTGTACGTATTTTGAATTACACTTTATTCATCAGCATAGTATGGAAAATAAAAGGGGTTTTTTATTTCAGCATAATTTCATGTAATATAATTCATTTTAAATTTGTTCAATTATACCCTTGTTTAAACTTTTTAGTCAATAGAGTAAACCATTGAATTTGAATATTGTTAGAAATCCCTGAATTATTTTTTTGAAAAATTCTCTTGATAAATTAAAGAGTTGTATTTAGTATTTATATTAGAATCAATTATCGTTTCAACGCTTTATATTCGAATTTAACGTCTTATATTTTTAATTATCTCATGTAAAATGAATTTTCTTAAAATAATAATAGAACCCATTTCTTTGTGATACGTATTCACAGCTCGCGTTATAAATTCGCTCAATTATCAATATATCCATCAATCTATAAAATATAATTTTATTATATAAATTGGTCTTCTTTACAAAGTACAGAACTTATTTCAGTATTTTACAAAATGCTTAATAAATCTATATAATAGTGCAGATTTTTATTATTGTTGTAATTATACATATATTTTTGAATTAATCAAATAACACTAAAGCGATTCCTTTTCACTATTCGCGGAAATAAAATAGAGGAAGTCTCTAATATGACTGTTATTGCCAATAATTTTATTAAAAAAAAATTCATTTTTTAGTTTTCGTTAATATTCCCTCTAGTATCAAATCACGACACTGATTATTTTTTAATATTATTTTAGTTTGATTGAAATTTATATTATTTATTCAACGATTAAATTATACGAACCATAATTATTCTAACGCGCCAAACTACCTACACTAATATTTTTATAAAATATGAGGAGGTAATGTTGGTGGGACAACTTAGCTCAGTTGCGGTTAACTTACATTATCGAAATGTATGCATGTTACCTACAAACCATAACACTGATTTGCATGGTAAGGTATAAAGAATTCCCTGATTTCATAGTTTTCGTCGGACACCTATCCGATTACTTCCGGCGGCTTCTCTCCGGTGCCTGTGTGCCGCACAATTTAGCCATATGGACGGCGCGCCCCTGTGCTCATTGGTAATAATAGGGATGTCGCTGGTGAAAATTGTATACAGAAGTGGTAAAAAACCGATCTTTTTGGAACACGTGTCTTTATTTTTGTCACGAAAAGTTCTAATTGTAATAAAAGTCTTAATTATTTTAATAATATGTCGGCGAATATTAAATGTAATTAATTTATATATCTTACCATAATGTCAGACATTGTCAAAGGCACGAGTGATATTCATGAACATCGCGCCAGCGTGATGTCCAAAATTTAAATATGAATTCGTTCACCCGATTCGGTTGCTGTAACCGTGTTGTTCGTCGGGTAACATTGAAGTCCTTGACATATATTGAATGGGGTTGCTATAAATCGGCTAGCCATTATTAACAGATAAGTGTTAGGTACATAATAATAATAATTGTATTAATTGATCTTAAACAGCGTACAAAATTTAAAATTTGAAAAGGTTTTTTTTAGTAGGTTTTGTATTTTAAAATGATTCTGATAGATGCTCCTGTTAAAGTGCGCTCGCTTTCCCTTCGAGTGATCATTGCTTATTTTTTATTTATTCTTAAATAATCCCCGTCTACTCTGGCAATCTGTTAAGTGTCTCAAGGCGACGGACAAATGTTTAGCGACAGTGTCCTCAGGCGGCCACCATCTCCGCGGACATTCTCCGGCAACAAATTAACCGAACGAGGATAACTTTCAGTCACACAAGCTTTCGCTTCGCCGACACAAGGACCGTGGGTGGATCGGCGAAGATTGCAAACTTGCGCAAAAAGACTGCTCGCTTCACTCTACTCCCCCATAGTCTACTCTCAGACTTTGGCCGCTAATGGCGCAATATTTTCTAGCTTGTCCGCAAAATTAATACGTTGTGATACACGTCGCCTCTTGTGGAACAGTTTCTTGTGTGCTCGCTTACTAAACTCGAAGATATCGCCATACGTTCTACGACACTGCTAGCAATAAAATTTTAATATTTTAATAATTGCATCTAATTAATTAGTGTATTTATCTCAATGTTATTATAGTGTTTGGGTAAGCACGATGCAAATATACCGACATCAGTGTGAATAGTGTGCTCTGTTTGCTATTGTCCCATACAATTGTATATGCAGACAGTTTTGCGATATCTCGACAAGGAATAGCACACGTTTACACAGGCTATATGTGCATTAAACTCTGTGTTTAATTAATATGGCCATATTTATATGTCAAATATCCTAGTAATTATATGATTTTTATTTTATTATATTCGCTATATCACGAAATCACATACAAACCGTATAATTTTATATTGCTATAATGTTTATATATAAATTCACTTATACATTTTTCAAAAATAAATAAATGGAATATGCAAAGAAAGTCAACAATTATATTTTTTTTGCGATCTCGTTTTATGGAGTCAAATATAATACTATAATATAGGATTTGTATGTTGATTGACTTATATAGGCAAATATTCCAAATCACTTCATAATTTAAAAAAAATATATAGGAATATCCAGAATTAATTCTAAGTACTTTTGATAGTTTTTATTATTTTTAACAATTATAATTATATTATTAAGTAATTATTTATATTACTTACTATTTATCTGCAGTACTTTATCCATCTCCGCCTCTTGTAGCTAAAATAGAGAACCTACAACAATTTATCAAGAAGATATTCAATAGCTCAGGACATTTAACTCAAGCTTGAGACTAAAGCCTTAACAACAAGAACCTATAACTACTTGCAAAATATTATATTGATCAAAATTCAAACGACAAGGAACCAAGGATACTACTACTAGCAACTGCTCGATAAACTTGAGGTCAAGATGATATTTTTATATAAACGTATGCGAGAGTATTGGAGGTGTTTAAAATTTTAACATAAGCTTTTTTATTTTATTTAAAAATGATTTAGATTAAAAATGGAAAAAATTTGCTTCAACTATAATTAATTTATGAGTGTTTTTTTGCTGATCATTACAATTCTCTAAAATCTATTAACAAGCCAAGCAATGAAATAGTTTCCATATTATAAAAACGTCGATAATAGTCTAAGAATAATAAACTATTGCAATTTTTTTAAACGTACACTTTTATTTACTAAATCAAGTGTGTAAAACTCAAAGGCGGACAGTGGCCAAATTAATACGGTTAAAGTTAATGTAGGCCGCAAAAAAGAAGCTTTAAAATTATTTTTTATAGACACAAAGGTTTATTTTGAAATGTATGACAAAAAACAATAACATTTATATTATTAATATTTTCTTCCTGACACCTTATATATTTTTTCTACTCCAGGAGAAATCTTGATCGCGTGATTACTTTCTAAACTGACCCAACGTGAATATCAGCAATTCTGGATCTGACAGGAAAATCATTTTCTTTATAACTAAAAATTACTAACAACACCAATAAGTACATCCAAACATTTCAATTATTTTAAATGCCAATTTTGTAGTATTTGCAAATCTGGCAGGTAAATATTTGTGAAATTTAGGTACGCCATCTTAATTAAATTTTGCCTTTAAATCTGAATCCCACTGTATTTTAAATATTTCAATTTGCATTTGTTTAGGTACAGATTCTATATTTATTAAATCGAAGAAAATAAGGAAAATTAGTTTTACAATAGTTTAAAATAAAATGTTGTTTTAAATTTATTTCTAATGCATAAAATACTAATCCATAATCATTTCCTTACAAGTTTATTTTAAATCATATAAGTGATTTGTTATAAATATTTATTTTGACTACGATAAATGGATGGCATTACAGCAAGAACTACTTTCAAAGCGCCATTCATCCATATAAAAATTCTAAAGATCCAGGGGAAATATGTCTCCAATACCACAACACGCTTTAATTTTTAATATTATTTAAGTTAGATTGAAATTTATATTATTTATTTAACGATTCAATTATTCCAACATTAATTATTCCAAGGTGCCAAACTACCTACATTAATATTTCAGATGAGATATATAAAACATGAGGAGGAAATGTGTCTTTTCCTCTTACATACCCCTGGCCAGTGTTATAAAGATTTCCCTAAATTCATAGTTTTCGTCGGACACCTAACCGATTACTAAATAACTTAGCTCAGCTACCTACAAACTATAACACTGATTTGCATGGTAAGGTATGAAGAATAAATATTGTTAGCATATTTCTTCTTTTGAATCTCAGCATTGATCCTTGAAGTAGGATAGCAAACGTAACGGAATTATCGGTGTTTAATTTATTTAAGAAGAAGTGCTGCTGGTTTGAACCTCACGACTTGATGAACTTAATTATTTTCTTGATACCTTTGCGGATATAATAAGTTATATTAAATAATATATATATATACAGTCAACCCTCCTATAGCGTTCACTTATATAGCGTTTGCGGCGGTTTTTTGTATAGCGTTCCCTTCTATAGCGTTCAATTTACAAAACTCAATATTTGAATGGCTAAATTAAAATTTTCGTAAATATATTATTAATGTGCATTTTAAATATGTACGTGCACTTAGAAAATATTTGTCAGCGGCTGATTGCCCCTTTACCTCGCTAGGCGTGTTCTGTCCCTTTTTTGATGAATCACCGTTTAAAAACGTTCCAGGAATATTCATCACAATACAGTAAGAAAATATTTTTCTTTTTGTATAGTCGTAGAACTAATTATGATCAAGTAAATCGATGCATGCGATTTTTAAAGCATTATGATTTATGTGTTAAAAGGGGTTTTCAATCATTCTATTTTTTTTATAAATTGAGCGACGGGTTTAAAAAAAGTCTCGATAGGACGTGATATTAGATGACTCTGACAGTAATTAAATGCATAATTACCCAATTTAAAATGCTCATAATTCTTTACTTTCTTTAATTATTATTTGTTTTTAATAAATTTTTATTTTATAATAATATGAATCCTAAAATAAAACATATTTCCGTAAAAGTTTCATACTTTATATTTACCTTTGTATTATTTATTCATCATATTCAAAAGCATTTTAAAAAAAGTTAACTAAAAAATTGTCCCTTTGAACTCCCCTGGCACATTTGTTGTAAATGAATAAACTGGAAGATATATGCGAGGTCACCCCCGAGGTACCCCCTTGCGTATGTAGGCACGAGTTACTGTTATCAAATTAAACACGTGCAAGGTCATTGAAAATATAAAAATGGGTCAAATGTTTGATTTGCTTCAAATCGCAAAATACAATCAAAAGAACCTAACCCCAAATTTTGTATTAGTGCCTAACTTTCTAAAGCGTTTTTTTCTATAGCCTGATCCCTATCTGAACGTTATAGAAGGGTTGACTGTATAACATCGAGACTTACAAATAACTGCCCTATATTGATATTATTGAAATCGATGCTATATTTTAATAATTTTATTTGATGACCTGCAATTTTGAACAAAAAAATGGTACTACAAAACCATTAATTAAAATTATTCAGCAAACACGTCTTTTTCTTCCGGGTCATCTAGACGTTTTTATGTTTAGGATTTATATTTGTTTTGGATATTTAAAAAATAAATGAATATTTCATAATATCATCATCCAAATTGTACTGTAAACATTTCAACAGAAACGCATTTCATCGGTCAATTCAGTCTGCAGGCCATTACCGACCAGTGTATTAGTCAGTCTGTTCGGATCCAATCAGATTCCTATCGACAATGAGTGTTGGCACAGTTTGGTGGGACAATGCACAGCCTCCGCCTGCCAATCGGCGGCCTGCCTTTACCACCTGTAAACTGTTACCATCCCATTTGCATCCCAACTTTATTATCTGAGAAGCACCTGGTAGCAAAGCCGCTTCCCTCGACTAATTAATGCCACCCACTCTAAACAACCCTGTCATCCGGAGTGGACTGTATCCGAACCGGAAACATACCGCACATCCACAATACGATCGGGGGAAATGACAAGGAATTGTTCCGAATCCGGATACGTCCACTGTTCCACTATCGGTGGTCATTATGGTTATCACGATTGGAATGCATTGAATCTGTTTGATGTTACAAATAGTGCAGAAATACGATTAAGCCTATGAAATAGTATTACAGAATTTATTCAATTTATAATTTAATTCTAGCCCATGCCACATTTTAGTGGATATAGTATAAAATTAATGTAATTTCAGCAAACTAAATGTATTCGCAGCATAAATAATTTGTACCAGTCAAATTACATATTTATTCATCAATTAGTTTGTCACTTTGTTTGCAAATTAAATTATTCCTCCCCATCGTGTACAAATTGAGACGTTGTACTAGCTCGTCCTACACACACATTCTCAATATTTGAATCAATACTCAATTTATATTTTGGGAGCGGTAAGGAAAATGTGTATGTAAATGGTGGCGTTGACCTATTTTCTTTCAAAAAATTACCACTGTGCTCTCATACTCTGTGTAAGACAAGACCTCCCATTATTATGAAGCCACATTTTCTTTACGGCGTATTGGAAATGAAGCCGTTAAGTTTCACGAAAAAATAAGATTTTTTTTAATAATAATATTATGGCTCTAAATTTTATTTTACGTACAAAATATTCTTAACTCTTCACTTATATGAGTGTCAGATGGTGGATGTGTTTGATGTAGAAAGACAAAGTCATTCCATTGTAGTAAAAGCACTTTATGACCCTAGACTACACGTTTGCTTTGAATAATGAAGCCATTTTTCAGATAAGTGTTTGCACTAGGTAAACTGAAACCAGAAATACGTGTACAACATATAA
Organism: Philopotamus ludificatus; assembly: GCA_022495035.1. Taxonomy (NCBI): domain Eukaryota; kingdom Metazoa; phylum Arthropoda; class Insecta; order Trichoptera; family Philopotamidae; genus Philopotamus; species Philopotamus ludificatus. Next base: position 105,719 of record JAGXCT010035505.1, on the reverse strand, counting down.
TTTAATCACAATGACTTTGCATGTTAAATTGATGAAAATTTTAAACATCGTAGTATAAACATTACATATCTACGTATGTCTTTTATACGACATAGAATACAGCCGAAGAATTTAATATGTGTATCATATGGGTATTTTAATAAAAATACACATATGATACTTTTATTTGAAAACTAATATCTAGCAAAAAAATATAACAATTATATTTTGACAAAATTTTCTCGAGCAAATTTCAAATAAAGTACTCTTTTATGAACAAATATCATATTAATAAAGAGTGATATTTTATTAGAATTCTCTTTATTCATATCACATATATTTCATATTCACATACACATAGTTTAAAGTAGATCAAGATAATTATTTAAAAATATCTAAAGGTTTTCCTGCAAAAAATAAATAATTAAAAGCTCGGATAATTTTACAGAAAACATTATTACATATTTCAAATATGTCAGCAAATAATAAATAGGAGCATAAACCCAAATAAAGATAGTTTTAAATTGCCAAATAAAACTAAAAAGGTTTTGACATAAATTTTAATCAAAGTTTGCAATAATTTAAAGGTAAATTACTTACTAAAAAAAACATATTTTTGATTTATAAAATTATTCATTAAATTATTTTAGTTTATATCCGTTGCTGGAAGCTCAGAGAAGCTACATTAAGTTAATTTAATTCATTTAAAATATATAAATAAATAAAATAGATAAAAAATCGTTTAATTTATATAACCAAAATAGTTTTTGCTATATTCAACTATATACATTTCCATATCTTTTCTCAAAGGATCATTACATGGGATAAAATTCTCATATTAAAGCATACTTTTTAATTAGCTCAATAAATTTGTATTATTTTTACAAACAGCAAGCAAGCCTAGAAAAATATACAAAGACAGCGGATGTATTTGCATCTCTGGGCTCAGACTAAAACATTTTTCAATGCGAGGAAATAAAAGCTTTTCTCGGTGACAGATGGATAAAGTGTATTAAAAGCAGAAGAATAATGTAAATATGTAATGTTTACATTATTATTTTGCTGTTTTATCATTGACTTGGGAAAGGCATAGTTTTATTAAATAAAAGCTAATTAAGACTGCTTTCTACCCCCCATAGTTCCCTCCTACAATAGCTCGGAAAAGTCGCGAGAGTGTTGAATTAAGGGTAAAAGTACAAGATATCGTTTACATTAGATGAGAGTTGTGTCAATAATTGTATATCATTCTTCTTCTTCTTTGTCCTTTTATCCGGGGATAAGGTCATGATCTCTTGCCCTTACCTTGAATATTAAATATAAATATTTTATGTTGCTTATTAATTCGATTTATGGATAACGAATAAAGTGAATGGAATGAAAGGGCGAAAATCCCTTTAAAAGGTCTAACAGGAGTCACTTAATTAAATAACTGATAATGAATTTTGAAGGTCAAGGATGGTAATATTATATTTTTAGGAGTAGTCAGGATGGTAAGAAATCGAAGGGTTCATATATTTTTAATTTTTAAAGGAGAATTTCATTATAATATATGGCAAGAATTCGAACATAGATTGGTAAAGATAGAATTTAGGGGCTTTCTATTTGTCAGCAATCCGGATAAGCCACAAGGGCATTGACTATTAATCTGAGGAATATGTTTATTTTGTGGGGAATTTTAAAAAATATATCTAAGGATAAGAAATGTAAATATATTTTTTTATAGAAAAGTTTACTTTTCTACTTATTAACAAGCAATGGATAGCTTTGTTATAGTTAACCTCTATATGTGATTTATGAAGCTGATAATACGTATTTTCATCGTATGGTATTTTCACATATTATTATTGAAAAAAAAAACTCAAAGATTTTTAAATAGCTTTTATAAAAAATCTTTGCTGTTTGATTATGTTTTAACATTTTTATTGGTATTAAGATAATACAGAGTGCGAGCAAATTGGCCCGATTTTCATGCGTCGTTCAGCGCGTATCTTGCTTGACCGGAGCAGCTTTCATTAATCCAGGGGCGTCATAACAGCCCATTAAGCTGTCTGTCGAATTGAGAGTGGAAATGTTCCTTGGCAGGTAATTAAGCGAGAGTCCCACCCCAGAAATGATTCATTATCCCCGAGCCCCCGCGTGTTTATTCAAACGTTTCTTACAAAACCGTACACGTCTCGGCACCACTCCTGCTATAAATCAGCGCGGGCAGGTCTCCCGATGCCTGAAAAAAGTCAATATTAACTTTTGCGCGGAGAGGTCGCTTTGTTAGACCCATCAACCGTCTCTCCCATCCCACGCCGCTCTGCAAGAAGTTGATGCTGATCCAAACAATCGCGTTTCGTTCGCTTAAAAGTAACGCGGTGTTTTTCAGCCTGTCTGATTCCAATGTGTTCACAAAAGTATATATGCTTAATACTCTCATTACATTATCAAACCAATTTTATATGATTAATTAAATTATGAACTTATTTATTATGTCATATTTATCTAATTAATTGCATAGTTATTGTTATTACAGAAATAGCTGTAATAACTCTTCTGATTACTGAATTAGAATTGATTTTTATTTGATTTTATAAGAATGAAATAATATTAAAAGCCTAACTTTTTATCTATCCATGTTTAATTTATTTATAACTATTATAGTTTGGGTCCCGTGGCCGATTTATCGATTCCATTTCCTCACCGAGCAATTTGTCGGTTTTTCCTGCGATTTCCCAGCAAAGCCTGGATGTAGCGTGAAAACTTTCGACTCACTTATCTGGCTGCGTTAAATTGCTCAGAAGTAACTCGCCCTAGAAGCGCTCAACATCTTGTGACGTCATTCATCTCAGCCCCACTCAATCCTGATGCCGGCTCCATTTGAATACTAAATAAATGTATTACACATGTATTCGATATTTCAAGATAAAAAATGTGTGGTATATGTGTTGTGCACGTCGTATATAAATGTCATAATCGGCTTACCGATGATGTTGATATAATCCGATTAAATGTATACTGAGTATTGAATTGCAAATAAGTAAGTCATCGTTAAAACGTTACAACGCCGCAGTATTATTTTGCGGCTTTCACTTTATTCAGCAGCCGTTCGTTGTGATGATCAATGGTGCGGAAAATGAATCTGAATATGTATTTATCATCAATTAATGTCAAATGTTTAAAATTAATGCGTTTCCTGTCGAAAAATGAAATGTGGATTTGAAAATATGTTAAATATTATTGCGGTAATGAGATTTTCATTCGTTTTTCATGAAAATTGTATGATTTATGCGTATTATACACTAAATCCATAATTTGAAAAATGTAAATTTTGGCACAGTTTGCACAGATATGAAGATATGACACTCTGAATAATCTCTGAATTCTAAAAAAATGGTTATTTTAATACTCTCTATTCGGAGTTTAAAATTATCTAAATATCTGTTTTAAGATTCATATCGCGTCTAAGACTAAATTTCTTATATAATCCAATATTTTTTATTATTAATATGTTTTTTGATACTATTTTATTGACGTTAAGATATTAGGTCTAAAAAAAATTACAATTATGATCTAATATTATGTTTAAAAAAATAAGTAAGTAACTCAATTTGACCAATCGAATTCCTAATGTTAAAATTGACGCAATAAAATAATCATCTATATCCTCCTTGATAACTTAGTAAAATTGTACTGAGGGAAAATTATTTTTATCGAAAAATTGCCGCGGTTGTTTTTCCAATTAGCTGTGCATAGGGTGTAGACTGGAAGTATTTCCTCGAGCATCAGACGCTCTACGTAAATAGGTCTTACTGGGCCAAGCACATAAAGCAAATTGACGTGAATTGGCAACCATCGAGTGGGTTTTCAATTGGGGTACTCAGGAGCCTGGGTTCGGTAAGTGGTGGCCCTGACCCCCCAACAAGGGGCTCGCCCCGCCTGATGTGTTTATTATCAGGCCTTTTGAAGCTGGCCGCATAATTCTAGAAGTCCCTTTATTGGTTGCTTTAGTGCCATCTTATCCGATACGACTGCTGTTTATGGCCGCGGTGAAATGACCCACAACTACTGCCTGTCAACCGTTTAAATTAGGTTTACGACACCGCTGAAATTAATTGTTCGGAAACTGGCGAAAACACCTCGTAACATTTTTAATATCCTTATTTCATTTTGCATCGACATAACGTTTGCCATAACCTTTTTCTGTTAGAACAATAAGAAAAAATGCCTGTTAAATAGGTATGTAAGATAAGTTCATATTTTTAAAATAGTTTTATTTAGTGAATTATACCATCCTGTGTGAAATCTTTGCGGGAAATATAAAAATCGAAACCGTCAAATGGTGTTCGTAAAAAATAGAGAAAGCAAGAAAAATTATACGATCATTAACAGCCATACAGCAAAAATTTTAGACGTGTCGTTGGTGTATATTGTGGCCCTAAGTTTTTGATTTTTTCGGAATAACTCTTTTAATATAAATCCTATACGTTACAAACTTTTTGTTTTTGTCTGAAAAAGTTTAAAAAATAAACATTATAAATAATCATTGTTCTTAATGTCTGCTATTGCGAAAAAAAATCAAAAATATTTGCTGCCACGAGCGCGATGTTTTTTCTCGCTCGCATCCGGTACGATATGACGAGTGCAAGTGAAACGTGCAACTGACACTTGCTGTGAGCGCTCAGTGAGTCGAGACATCGCTGAGAGCATTTTCATTAACGCGTCATATTAGTTCCAAATGTCTACCAAATTATAAAGCATATCATGAATAACTATTTTTATGCTTAGAAAAAACCATATTTATAAAATAGGTGATATGCTTGGGGTATCTGAGAGACCCCCTTCGGATGATTCAATTATTTGCGAGCCGCCGTGATGGATGTGCTAACCAAACAAGAAACAAAATAGTTTGTAATGGATCAATTCGGGGAGTCGATATCCCCATATTTACAAAGAAGTTAACGTTGTCGATGTCATTTATGTAAACGTAAATAATACGTAGCCACTTTATGTTGTACTTAGGGTGTTATGAAAAGGCTGAGGCAACTAAAACTTTTTCTCATTTTAATGATAATGCTTTTTGCTTTGGTTCTTGAAAATGTTTGTCACTTGTAATAACCTTATTTTAAGATTTGGTTTTCCGGCATAGATAATCAAAATGTATCTTTATAGAAAACATTGTGACGGTCGATAATCACAATAATATATACAAGTGATTCCATAAATTTAAAATAAAATACATGCAACATAATCTCTTAAGCTTTTACTAGAGTTTATTTTATTTACATACATATGTATCTTTATGCTAAAGTTGAAAAACAAAGTATGTGTGCTAAAGTTTTAGAAATCCCGTATTTTATATTTTCGTTAATTTTTTCTTCACAACACGCTAAGTGAATTCGGTTGAACAATAAGATAGTATGTTTTTTTTACTCGAAACGCAGAAACTACTTGCGAATAAACATGCCATTGTCTTATCGGTAACAAGTTGTCTTAACTGCCAAAAAAGTGAATACACATAATATATTTGAGCGCGTATCTTGTCTGAACCTTTATCACTGATTATGCCTGAATAGCGCTCACATCTATTCAGCGTGATATATCTCCAACGGCGAATATCACTCGGAATAATTTCTGCAAAAAGAAAAAGAGATACAAAAGTGAGGGATCTGAGGGATTCCACTCTTGTGTCAAGCGATGATATTTTCGCAGATGAACGTGTTCTCAGCTAGGGTGAGGCTCTACTGGCATATATTTTTATATAAGAAGCAAAAGAGACGGGACTTCGTCTGCCTGTCACAAAAAAAAGCTAAGCTTAGCATTAAATAAATTAATGGATTCGACCGAAAATAAAAACGAATGTGAAAGTCATGTTCGCCAAGGACAAAGAGTCGCATCTTTCGCTCCGGTGGAGCTGCGTCCTCATTGTTTGCGCTGTCGGAGAGTACGCACAGACGCACCCTGTCACACCAAAATAATAATTTAATTGATTTTAATTAAATTAATTATACAGTTATATAAAATTTAAACAAAACAACATGTGCACAAAATAAGTAAAATGCTGTAATATTTTCTCCGTGATCGTCCATATATTATTATTTAGAACTAACTATAAAAATAATAATAGGATATAAGCAAGACTGTCATACTATCTACGATAAAAAATAATTCATAGGCTTAATATATACATGAAATTACTAAAAAATATATTAAATATTGCCTGAAACATAAAGAATACAGCTACATTTAGCGAAAGAGGGTTAAAAATCTTTAAAAGATTCAGCCACCAAGAGGATTTATTTTAGCGCATATAAATTAAAGTAAATAGACCCAGTTAATAACAAGTGTTTAACAATTAATTAATAATTACCAGATTATTACAAGTAATAACAATTACAATAATCAATTATTGAAGATATGCGAATGATATAAATTATAAATTTAAATTTAAAAAATCTTATTTTATTCTTACAGCAGGAATTTGTCCAAAAGTAAAAATAGTAATAATCATAAACCCCGCTATTTGCGTTTAATTTTTATAAACCCATTTTTTTAGTTTTTTTCTTTATATATTTTGGAAGGAACTGAGAAAATAACGTAGATTCGGGATTAGAAAAGTGAGTAACCCAAATAGCGGGAAAACGCGAATTTCAGGCACGTAAAATGACGTGTAATCGTAAATAAATTTTATTAGTTTCGGGGGGAAAAGCCCCTAAAATCAAAACAGATTGAACAAAATATTTTATAAAGCATATTTTTTTTAAAAAATGGCTAATCTGCAGCCAGTGTGCGTAAAATCATTTCTGGAGAAATCAGTGTGTTGCCAAACGAACATCTAGAGTGTTGGTTTGCCAGTTGTCTATCTTGAAATTTTTCATTGCTGGATGAACCATGTCGTAGCAGGCTTAAAACACTAAATAACTACGTTCTGCGAGATGAATCCTGGCCTTTATTGAAGCATCGTCAGAAACACTTATTATTACATATGTCTCACACGTCTGTGTATATTTATTAAAGGATATTTAACTGTTTAATTTAATTTAAAAAAATTTTCAACATATATTTTTAACAATATTTCAACACAGCAGATAGTATCAAACTTTTATTTTACCTCACGAATAAGCCACACGGTCAGTGAGAATTAAAGGTAGATAATGACGCACTGAATGTCACCGTCGTTTCAGATCCATCTAAAAGTGTATATAAACTATCATTTAAAAATGTTAACAAACAAAATTTTAAAAACTCGTCAAGTATCAGTGGAAATCAGAGAAATCAGGAAGTGAAAAAGTTTGAAAGGTTGAATAATTCTTATTATTGTCACAAATATGATTCTAATTTAAATAGAATAGCATTATGTGACTAAAAAATAATATATTTTCAGCACAGTTACAAAGACAAGCTATCAAAACACAGGCCAAATCGCCATCAAAGAAGCTGTTGGTGGATATTTTATGGTATATATATTTTCATTTTATAAAAACTAGCTTAACAATCACGACAGTTTTGGAACTAGATTACTCAACCAACCGACTTTTATTCGTTTGCACTTTTATTCACTCACTGACTACCACTTATTTTTTCGGGATTGTAAATAACTTTTTCACACCAATACAATTTATTTCCGGATTTGCTGTAATACGATCTTTTTTAAAACTTCATTTACTTTGGTTTGCCAGGAATTTACACCACTGTACTGTACTGTGCTAACGAGGAAAATTGTGTGGATTTATTCTCGTTACCTTAACGTTAACCAGGAGAACAACCATCGCATTCCTGGCCTCAATGTTGAGACGCACGCGCCTCTGCTCGTGCTTGGCAGGTAAATAGAGGAAGCTCAGGACCGTAGATCTCGTAGTGTTCATCAGGTGGCAAATACCCGCTTTCAGTTAGAAAGCTTTTTAAATAATAATAATAAATAATATACATATTTTACAAGTTGTTTCTTATTAAGATCTCAATCTAATATTATTACTGGTTCAGGTTTTTTTTAGAATTCTAGATGATTATATTGTATTTTCACGTCTTTTTAACATACGTAAAATTAATATCCTTACACCAGACTTGTGGCTATATCACCATTTCTCCATGCACAGGTGAAAGCGACTCCAGACCACGAAATATGCATGAAGAGGCGACAGGTCTTTCAATAACAGCGGCAGGTGTGTGAGCTTTAATATTTAGTTGGGGCACCCAAAGGCGGGGGATGTACTCCACGGCTCATTGTTGCGGCAAGCAAGCTACTCTTCTCTACTTCACTTTACTCTACTCCATACCACTATTCTGGGGCGTGTCAATGATGCGCCGTAGACAGATTGACACTATTCACACGATCACTACCTGACACCATGTGCCTGAGATAAGTGACACCACCTGGATCAAGCTGAACGAGCTATTTGGCTATTGCCCGCCGGGAATAGGACGTGATGCTGTTGTATTATTTATATCTCCGAAAATAGTTCTCATTGGTAAAAAAAATACGCATAATTGAACATGTTATTCGCGTTTACTTAATCGCGAATAACATGTTCAATTATTAATATTTTCAGAGGGTCTGCGTTTAATTCATCAGTAAATTTGTCGAACTATTTCACACTATAGTCATTTTCAGTTACGCTTCCTTGAGTTTGCACAATTACAATAGAGCACATGAAAGATCCAATTTCCTACCGGTGGTATGAAACTGCCACCTGCTAAAACTAATTTTAATTGCTACAACCGCAGAATCGCTCTGAGATTAGGATTTTCATTTAAACTTACCTAATAGAGTTTTTTTTTTCGATAAAAGAACAAACGCACTTTGAGGTATTTGCAACTTTTGGTCCGTTAATTTTGCATTCGTAAGAAATGAACAAGCAAACGATGAACTTTTGAAGCGTTATGTTCCCTTCACTTCGCTAAGAAAAAACTCATTAAACATTTTAAGATTAAAGCAAGAATAAAGGCAGGGGAAGAAAAAAATGAGACTGCAAGGCAAAAGGGGGCTCGAATATGGAAAAAGCAAAAATTTCGCCACCCTATGATATTTTTTATCAAACGAAATGAAGTCGCTTAACGAGGGAGTCAAGTTGTAAACTCAATTTACAAGAAATACGTCGACAATAAATATTAAAAATATTTAGATCCTCAATTTATGCGAGCTGATTCAAATGATGTATCATGTTTTGTTTATCAATATCGTTTTAATCCGTGTTCGGTAATAAAAACTGATTTAATAAGTTTGTTTTTAATTACTTTAAAAATCCACTAGATTAATGTTATATCAATTTAATAGTTAATTTTACGAGTGAAACTTTCAACTTTTTTAATTATCTCGCAAGTATTTCGGAAATGCGAAAAGATAATCTTTATTGCGATATAAACTTTGCATGCCAAGGGATGTAATGGTGACCCACATTATTGTGGTAACATTCTTTGCGGTAGACAATTAAAATTTATTATATGGAATTAATTCATTATGTGTAAGCTTGTAGAGTATTACATGAATATCAAGGTTAAGTGCTAAGTTATAAATTTAGTATTTCTTCTGTAATTTATATTTCACATGTAAAATTTCGACTCATCTTACTTATAAAATTATTTAAAAATAATGCACTGTACGTTCTGCATTTCCAAAAATCATATTATATGTGAATGCAACTTTGTTTGTAAATATTCGAATCTTTGACATACAATTTGCAACATTTTCATTCAATTTCACTTAAAATCAAATAATATATATTTTTCTTTTCGCTATATTGCAGTAAAAACTACGATAACAGTGATACAATTTAGGGTTTAATAAAAAATAGCTGAATAAATCCAATAGTCCATTTCTTTCTTGTTTTATTAGTATACATGTTTTTAGTGTATGTTAAAATCGGTAGACTAAATCAAGAATGGGAAAGATTACGCGTGTTGTGCTAAATGATTTTTTATTTGAGGAAAAAAAATGAAAATATGGAAAGAATTTTTGGCCGTTATTGTAACAATGTTAAAAATTATTTTCTACGACTTCTATATATTTCTAGTCTTCTTCTTCATGTATCTCGTCTATTTTTGGACGTATATGAACTATTTGTTTGTTTTTAGCTTCTAATCCAATTCAGTTGCGAATATTGCGGAGCCAGAACAGCTTGTTTCTTTCAACCTACGTTAACCATCTACTTTTCCCTTAATGATTTATTTATTTATTTATTTATTTATTTATGATAATCTGTTATTTATTTATGATGATCTATTTATGATGATCTGTAAAGGCCATACTTTGGTCCACGAATGACATAAAAACTAAGTTTTGCCAACATTAAGTAGATGGAATAGTCAAAAATATTGCCAAAAACTGCTTATAGCTGCCACACGTATTGATATATCAGCTAAGACCTACTTCGAAGGTAATAAATATGCAGATATTTATCGCGGGCGGGGTTGATATCAATTTATCCCCCCACTCGCCTACCCTCCTTCGCCCGGCGGTCACCATATCCAGCATAGCCGCGGGCAAACCAGTGACCAGATAAGTCAATCCATGCAATTACTAAATGGTTTTCATGCTTAAATTTATATCGCTATTTAACTTATATCATGTGTTTATAACTTTAGATATTTTGATCGCCTTCGTCGGTGGATAGACAGCTCATGGCAAATGGTGAAGGGTGTCGCGAGGGCGAAATTCCATACAAAAATCTTACCGCTCTATGCCACTCTATTGGTCACCCTCTATAACTTTCCTACGAATAACACAGGGATTCAGAATATCTATAGCCACCAAGAATTTATCAGAAATGAAACACTACTTACCATACCAACTATCTACCATACCATTAAAATTGATGGTCAGCATCTCATTAGATTTTTTATATTACAGTCAACATAACCCTGCATAGAGTTGACTAGGGGCCTAATTGAACTTTGATAAATACTAAACAAAACAGTGCAAAAATATGTACAGGTTGGTGTACACATATCCTTGTGTGCATAAATAAATCTGGTCTCTAACGGATTTCTCACCACAGAGCCAGTATACCCTGGGAAGGAAAACCCTAATCTGTTGACCAATAATTAGTCTAGTCTCGATACTTTCGCTCCTCTTCCTTCTTTCTAGGGGACCCCTCTCTGAGGATGTCTTTTCCATGATGAAAGGATTGCTATTGCGCGACAGGGCTAATAATCACTTGCAACCGGCTACTTGAGACTCGTTTTGGACAGATGTGCATGTGTATACTTGTGTATATCTGTATAGGTGTGTGTATGTGGTCACTCGCTACTTGTCACTCGTGACTCGTTATAAGCAGATAACGCCTTAGAGAATAGAACAAACGAATACCAAGACAACCCCCTCCTACTTGCCTGGACACAGTCGAGAGGGTAAAATCCGATACCAACATGGTAGAAGATGTACGTCCAATGCCAGCAATGGCCAAGAGAGGGAAACTCTTTACATAAAACCGCATACCAAGACGACTCGGGTCCCCGCGGTATGGACACGAAAGGGGAGTCCTCACGTCACGTGTGAGACTCAGGTTCCTTTGGCCTCAACTACCATGCGAGAGTATGGTAGGTCCATGCCCTCAGCGAGTGAGAGCCTTGTGACTGGCAAATGATGATGATATAAATAAATATGAGCTATTTTTTTTAATCTATTTACGTATTGTGGCAAAAAATGGGAAAGTAGCTGGTAAAAAAAACAACAAAACTATCAAGAGATTAATTAAAATTAATTAGAGAGATTAATTTAGTTGAATTAATTTGTCATCTATAGAAAATATTACAATGTACGTAGATCTAAATGAAAAATAAGTCTGACAAAATTTAACAGTTAACTTTCATAAATTATTTGGGTATTTTATATCGTTCTTCATCATTTCTTCTCATCGCTCGTTATGAAAAACGTAGCTGTTTAAGCTGATCATTGTAAAACAGTTTTGCTCGTTATGCAAAGTGCTCTTTAATTGAGGTCCCAATGTTTTTGAATTTAGCCCGTGTTTTTGATCTTTATAAAATTTTCAAGACAGTGCTTTTTATTCTTGTCATGCGTCTGACGAACCACGTATTTCTCATCATGCCATATCGTGGTTAGTTTTGTATGTCCAAGCTGATCAAGAATGGACACATTAGCTCTCATGACTTTTATTGGGACTTCATTCTTCTCCAATGTATCTAATCTTCATCTACCTTCTGGGTCACAATGATGATCAAGCAATGGCCTAATAACATAAATTTAATTTATTATTATTATTTTAAAATGTTGCTTCATATTTATAGTCCATCAAAAGTGGAGTTTTATTCAATGGCCATAGCGGATGGGCACCCGGCGCCATATGATAATGGCGGAGGGACACGTGCCGCCCCTACAGTCACACACGACCGCCATAATGGAATATTACGATTTTCCACAATAACACCGACTTCAACCCGAGGTACGTGACCATCCAATACTTCACATCGGAATGCCGTATGCCCAAATTGTTTTTAAAACTTGTTGAAACACTCGGCGCCCAAAAGTTTGCGGGTCTCGGTTGAGTATTAATACCCGGCCAGCTGGAAACACGTCAAACTATTTTATTATCTGATGCAACGTATACCAATTGATACTGCGGTAGAATATTAAATATGGCATATTACATCATATCAAAAAATTACGTGACAGTTTTAAAGAATTAAAGAATATACCTATTACGTATATTTATAAAATAATAGGAACTTATTTGAAATTGAGACAAGAATCATCAATGCGAGATTGAAAAACCATTTAAAAATGAACACTGTCAGCTTAAATGAATTTACCATACACATACATTTCATATATATATAAGTATTTCGGGAACCATTTTTTCCAATATATTATATTAACTAATTATAAGTATATAAGCATTTAAAAATCATAGTAAACGATTTTAAAACAAATGAGAAATACCAGTATCAGTTGACAAAAAAAACCTATTTTTTTTAAAAACTTGTAGAAATGAGAGCATATAAATTAATTTAATTACATATAAGCCAAACTATTCAAAGAAAAGGATAAATAATTTAATTAAGTTTACGTTGAAACCATCTTTTATTTGCCTATTATTAAATATATATAAATATTTGGATTTCTTAATTAATGTCAGGGAATTTAAAATCAGTGCTAAAATTCAAGTTTAAATTATAAAGCATTAATTTAAGTTAGTAAAATATAATACTCGGGTTAATAATATTCGAATGAAATATTGCCTTAGGTATCTAAAAGAGTGGAAGCTTTGATTAAAAAATAAAGTATAATTTAAACAAGCAAATCATTCATTAATAAAAAAAAATTTTCGTTTAATTAAAATGTTTTTTTTCTAATATGAACAAAAAACAGTTTTTCTCAGAACATGTGTAGATAAAAGTATAAACATCATTCATACATTATGTACAGAATAGTTTAGCTGAAATAATCAAATAAATAAAGTTTCTTGGAAGAGGACAGCCTATGACCGGACAAAGTTAGGAGAGGCGTTTAAATAGCAGTGAGGAAATATAGACTAGTATATATAAATATATTTATTGATTCACAATTATATTTACTTAATTTGAAATAAAAATATTACACGATTGTTTTAATCTCGCCAAATTTATTGACGCATTTATTTCAATTAATTTATTACTGTGACTTTAATCAAATAATGATAATTTAAAAAAACTGCTAAAAATAATAGGGATGATATAGATAGCTCAATACTATTCAAAATCGTCTCATTTGTTTTTATTAAATATTAAGTAATTATTCACTATATGATCTTGTGTTAAATACACGAGATTTAGCAAATTAACTGATTTAGTCATGTAAATACAAGCACATGCATATGTACTCAAAACCAAAGTACATTAATTCATCTTCATCAGAACGTAGCACAAGTTTTGCGCGAGCTAAACATGTTATATTCCGAGTAAATGCAAAGAAAATACACCGCAACTGGTAAATCTGCATTGTTAATTAGAAGACACGATCTTGCTTTTCCAACTGCCGGAAACTAAGCTAGTTAGTCGCAAACTACAGCCGGTATATAACTTGTAACAATAAAATGAGCGGAATATAAAATTTGCCACGTATACCCAAGACATTATGGCTGGCAAATAGACGAAATTAACTTACACGGGGGTCAATATTGTTCTGCGGTGATAGAGTGTAAATCACGCGGGATAAAAGAAAGGCAATGAACTGCGAACGGAAAACAAACAAAATAACCAAACAATAGAACTCTGATGGAATAAGTGGTTAATCGAGCGTCATAAAGCAATTCTAGAACTCAGTTTGGGTGAGAAATAAAAAAGAACCGTCTTAAATAAAAGCGAGTGGCGCTTCAGCGGTCGAGCACAATAAAAATAGATAATTTAATTTAACGTCATTTTCCAAATCGTGAATTTTACCAATTATCTTTATATGTAATTAATTTTCTGGCTTGTTCATAACGGGAGGTATGGAGTTCATTTTGAATTAAATCGCTTTACCGGAGAGTTTTCAAAGAAACGTCATCTGAGTTAGTTTCGAAGACAAGTGCAAGTTGCAGCACTATGAAATTTCAGACTTAGTTAATGTCACAAGGACAGTTTTGCTCACAAAGCAGTGTCTCTGTGATACTGCTACCCGTTGCTGGAATAGGTCGTTCAACGTCGTTCTAATGTATTAAGAATACGAATTTTATATTCCCTGAAACGATAATTGCAAAATACTTTAAAATTGAGATGAATGGTGCAGTTTTACATTTTGCATAATGCACTTGGCACTTAGCTACAAAAGCAATTAAATTAATTGCTGTAGTAAATTATCGGACAATGTTATGTTCGCGTTGTAAATTATTTCATAACATGGAATATTATTTATATTAAATAATATTTGCATATACGCAATATTTGCTATAATTAAATTAATCCAATAAAATTTCAATATATTTTTAATTATATTTAAATTATAAAACAAATAAATTTAGATAACATTAATTTTATTAGCAAAACTATTTTATTAATACAGATCCACCCAGGTGATAGACGTACGTACTAGTAAGAACGATCATTTAATAAATAGTTGAAATTTTACTATTTTATTTTTAATTATACTTTTTTTATAACTATATTGCACTTATGTACAAACATGTACATATATAATTTGAAATGACTTGCGATAAGTAGACCGTGGTAAACGACTTGGCTACCTTCGTTGGCAGAGCTTTTTTTTGATATTAATGTATACATTTGTCACATTTTCAAAATAAATATTATAGAAATAATAAATTGGGCAATATTTGATTGAAAATCTTTTTTAAAAAAATAAACAACATTTTCATATTATAATAAATCAATTTCTTTATATTAATATATACTTTTTTAACCCATCCGTCACGGTGGGTCGAAAACAAAACACTTCGTACCGTATGCGAGCGAGAAAAAACATTGCACTCGTGGCAACAGAAGCGAATATTGTCGTTTTTAACTTTTTTCGCAATTGCAGACAATATAGAATAATTTTTATTTAAAATATTTATTCTTTAGACTTTTTTAGACGTATACAAATAGTTTGTGATTTATATTAAATGTATTATTCGCGAAAAATCAAAAACTTGGCGCCCCAATAGACCGTATCGGCATGGCTAGGTTAAACTGCATCATCCAAAAACATTATATTTATTTCTGCTCTTTTTTAGATGGTAGACATATTTATTTACCTAAAATCAATCATATTTTTATTTATACATTTTGTTTTATTTAGTTAAAATAAAAAAAATTAGCTTTACGCCGCGCGGTGTAGAGCAAGAGCGCTGTCTTATCGTTAGCGCAACCAGCGCCGTGTATTGGATAGATGCGGGACAGTGGGGGTAGGGGGGTCTTGTCGCTAAGCGTTGTGTTGCGCTGCGAATCCGGGCAGACCTGCGCTGTCCATACTTTTGTCACGTCACTTTTGAAATACAGTGAACCCTCCTGAAGCGTTCACTTCTATAGCGTTTGCGGCGGTTTTTTGTATAGCTTCTCCTCCTATAGCGTTCATTTTACAAAACGCAATATTTTCAAGGATAAATTAGAATTTCTGTAAATATATTATTAATGTGCATTTTAAATCTGTTCTTTTTTTGGTAAATCACCGTCTAAAAACGTTCCAGGGATATTCATCACAATACAGTTAGACAATATTTTTCTACTTGTATAGACGTGGAACAAATTATCATCAAGTAAATCGATGCATACGATTTTTAAGGCATTAGGTATTTGTTTGTTAAAGGGGTTTTTAATAATTATATTTTTTGTTATTAAAAAAGTTTCGTTGGGTCGTGATATTAGATGACAGTAATTCAATGCATAATTACCCAATTTAAAATGTTGACTATTTTTTTTTTACTACCTCAATTATTGTTTGTTTTTAATATATTTTTATTTTATATTAATATATATCCTAAATAAAACATATTGCCGAAGGTTTCTGTATTTATATTTACCTTTTTATTATTTATTCATCATATGCTAAAGCATTTTTAAATAATTAACTAAAAAAACTGTCTCATTGAACTCCCTGGCACATCTGTTGCGAATTAAAAAGCTGGAAGAAATATGCTAGGTCAATCCAACTAATCACATGCAAGGTCATTGAAAATATAAAAATAGGTCAAATGTTTGATTTGCTTCAAATCGCAAAATACATTTAAAAGAACCTAACCCCAAATATTGTTTGAGTGCCTAACTTTCTATAACGTTTATTTCTATAGCGTGGTCCGTATCTGAACGTTATAGAAGGGTTAACTGTATCCTTTTTTTATTTATTATTCTGTCGCAGCACTTCCTAATATTTTACCCACGAGCTGCCACTGCAGATAGTTATGATAATTTAATTTTTAATATCTTCTTTTTTGTTAAAGTCATAAAGCGATTAAATTTCTTTATTGTTACTATTATTATTAATTTTCTTTTTATATCAATTATTTATCCTCTTTCCCTCATTTCTGTGGAATATGGCCATGTGAATGATTCTCCTTATGGAGGATTCTCCTTATGGAGGCATGATTCTTCTTATGGAGGCACTGCTTTCCAGCTTATTTTTTGGTAAAAATGAAGGTCGTCAGCCTCCACCCCACCCCTCTGTTGACCAGCGTTACTAAAAATTCTTCGGAATGGTCACCTATCCGAGTACTATCTGCGCTCAGTAGCGTTTAACTCGCTAATTATCATTCGATTGTAATTAACTTTAAGCTACGACTTTTTTAAATTATTTTACGATAAAACATTTATTGAATTTTTAACTTTTAATTGCATTTTAGATTAAAAAGATTGAAAATAAATTAAAGTTTAAAATCGAAAGAAAAATATTATTTGTTTGACATGCATGAGGATGAACATGCGGGTATATAGAACGAATTTAATCCTCAATCCATCGATGGAAATGCGAGTTAAATTTAATTTCCGGGATTTAAACCAACAATAAAGTTTATCGACTAAAGAAGGGTTTTATGTGCGTGTAGGGCTAGAAAGTGAACCCCCCGGTAGAGTGTGCACAAAAAGCCTACAATATGAGTACATATTGTTTTTACGAGTGAACATAATACAACCCAAATATAAATCGTATCACAATAGGCATTAACTCCGGAAACACTGTTATTTCGGCCCGAATGATAATTTTTTATTTTTTTTAAACGGGATTTGTGTTGGCCATAAAACAATAATGAAACACTGAATAAACGTTGCGTTTAAATTTTTCCGGGAAATTTTATTGGCGGCCGCCCCTTGCCGAACACCCATTTTCTTTTGCCGCCATTAAAAGCTTAATAGGATCAGTACTTTAGGAGTAATTGGATATAAATTGGCAAGTTGGGGGCAAGTTCAGGCACAACTTTTTGTTGTTCTACAACAAAAATATACGAGATTCGACAATATAACTGGGTAATATTTGACTTTCTGAATGTATATACACGTACATAGTAGACGATGGCGATATTTAAATTCTGCGTAAAAGTTTGCATCGTAATGAAATGCGCATGTTTTAACGTGCGCTTAAAATTACTATTTTTCTCGATTTTAAGTTGGAACAACTTTTAAATACAAAGTTTATGTAAATTATTGAATTGAATATATTTTTATTAAAAAATATGTTTCATATCGCGTAATATCGTGTTACGTATGCCTGATGCTAATAATAAGAGATACAGAGAGGTCTCAATTTTCATCTTGAGCCAATTTGTTATCGTCTTTCGCTGAAGGCTCTCTTTTCAAGAAAATTATGCTTATCTGTACATTATATTTTCACATACTATCGACTGTTTCCATATATTTTCATTAGGACCATAATTGATCACCAGGGGGCTTTTCTCAGCAACGATACATATGCCAAACGGAAATATATAAATCAGAGTAATGTATTGATATAATTTTTGGTAATTTTGTCCTTGAGAGATTATTTTTGAGATTATTGCGCATAGCAAAGTTTTCTTTTCATATTACTTATTATATACATAAAAAAAATGTAAACAGTAATGAATAAAGGCGTAATGATACCCACTTAGGCAATTACTCCAGCGGGCGGTCTCATGTATCACGAACGTAATACAACACGATATAAATTAACTTGTTTTCCCTAACGATGACTAATTTATAAGTGAACTACATTATTTATATATTTTTAATATAATTATGTATATTTTTTAATAAGGTTAAGAATCACTGGTCGTGTATCCGATACTGGCGTATCCGTCGACACAGTATCCTCCAGAGTATTCGCGTTCGAGTGCATCTCTATCAGGATTTTCAATAACAAGTACCGCATGCAACATGTATTGATAATTCAAGAGTACATTTCTGCCTGGTAACGAGTTTGTTCGTTTCCTTTACATTAGTTATTTTCATTTTCAATAAGATCGACTTGATTTATTACGGCTCGACTAATAATTGATAATTATTTTTTAATATTAATAAATTTATCCTACTTTAAATAAATTTGGAACAACCTTTAAAACATTTATCTAAATATAAGCCGATATAATAATATCAAAATATTATCTGCATGAATACTTACATTTTTTTTAATTATATAATATATTTTATGTAAAAGCTCATAAATATATATAAATCTAATTTACAATAAAATTATTATTATTTTGATTGATTAAAGCCAAAATAAGCTACTGAGACCATTTTTTTTTTTTTTTGATACGTCTTGAAATTTCGAAAATACTATTGATTTTTAATAAAATTATAAGCAGTAAAAGAGAATTAAACGATAAACTTGGGTAGATCGGGTAGACCTCTAAAACTGGACGCTTTATATTATTTGGTAAAATCTGACCCTTGGAAAATCATATAGGAATTATAGGGAATATATTAAGGAGTCATAAAATCTCGCCTGTACCTGATCAACAGCACAAGACTATTTAAAAAGATCGGTAAAAAATACACAAGGAATTTGGGTACCGCACAAACTTTCGCTTACAGCGATAGAACAGAGGATCGTCGCTCTTGTCTAGGCATGAGATTATTAATGGTGATGAAAAGTGGGTGCTGTATAACAACCCAGAGAAAAAAACAATGATTTTGTTAAAATCAAGAACCAGTTTAATCTCTCGACGATCATTAACCTTGAAAAATATGCTTCTTGAAATAATAATAATATAAATTAATATCAATTTATTCTATAAAAGCAGAACTGCTGATGCCACGCAGTTTTAAACGCTCCGAACCCACCAGCGCCACGGCAAACGCTACTACGAATTTATATAAATAATGAATGAAATTTGATTTAAAGGTTCATATTTAATTGAAGCTTATATATATATACATATTATTGTCAACTTCATATTTCACGGCGATATTTTATTTTAAAATTTGTTTTTTTTTTGAAAACCTGAGTTGCATATTAATGTACAATTATGGTATATGAATTCTGAACTGGTAATAAACTATTTGTGTAACTTTATTCTGGTAACTTTGACCAAGAGTGGGCAAAAGGGTCATGCAGAATTTAAAGTTGAAAATGACGAATTAAACGTCATCGTTTTCACCAAAGTGTAAATGAATATTCGTTGATGTTTAGTGTTGCCAAACAAACAATATTAACTCGCCTACCTGTAATCGGTATAGTAAAAAGTTGAATTTTTGGGTTTCTCGTGCATAAAGTTGCTTTTTTGTCACAAAAAAAGGTTTATTTTTTAATCGAATTGAATGGTGTGATGAGAAATAAATACTTAATGATAATCATAATTATTAAGCACAGGTGTTGGACATAAACAACCCAACAACACACGGTCTAAAGCGCAATATTCATTAAAAGAAGCCAAAGGTTGAGTGTTTATTGGTCTCGCGCGACTTGATATATAATATAATTATTTTCATAAACCTGCCACATCGATCACGACAGAAGTATATTGCAACCAGTTTACCTAAATTAACAAACTATTTGCTGAAAATTAGCCTAGATTGGTCAACCGATCGACTGTTATTATATCTGACTAAACTACAGGTATTGGAATTCTCTATCATCTACAACACTCACTAGATCTTGACCCCTCTTATTCATCACTTTTATCCGGAATTAAGATATTTTTATAGGAAAACAATTTAATTCCAATAATGCTGTAATATAGACTTCCAAAGATTTGATCGATTCTTGATTACCAGTCTTTTACACCATTAACTAAATAAACTACCCCTGATAAATGGCAAAGTGTATTGACGATGTGGATGCATACTTTAATGAATAAAACTGACATTAATGAAAAATAAGTACTTTGTTTTTCTTGTACAAATTTCAGACTTGACGACTTAATACTTGGATTATATTTTTATTATCATTTAATTTACAGAAAAAATACATGTTAAAGTATTTCCTTACAAAGGTTTTCTATATAATTAGTTATCGCTTCAGCTAATCCGCAAAACTTCGATGGCTTTTGTTGATTTAGTCTATGCAACTGTAGATATTTCTTATTTTCCGATTACTCCATGGATTAAAATATATCAGCGCTGTCATAGAGAGTGTCTCGCTGGTGATTACCCCGAAAAACATACGGGTGATTAAGCGAGTTGGTGCCACACGCGTCCTCACACAGTCTGATCCCTGAATAAATCATTTCATTAGATTCGTTAACAATGACTCGAACTTTGCGCGCCAAAACTTGTATCCTACAAATAATGTCACTCACAATCTGGAGGGGGGGAGCGGGACGGACGTAGGTGCCGAGATGGCGGCCGGAGCGGAGCAGCCGCCTGCAAAACCTAATCTTCAAAGTAATTAGCGTGGTTGACGCCAATTAGCCAACTTATTTGTGTTTGCCTCTCCGGGTACCAGCGCTCATATCTGATGTGGCAGCTCAAGGATTAGGGCTCTTTAATTCACCAAAAATTTCCATTAACGGCAAACAGATACAAGTTCTGCGAATGCGAGGGAAAACTCGTATTTTCTTATCGCGGAAACGTCGGCAGAGGCCAAAGTTGTGATTGCTCGCTTCCCGGCGGAGCTAAATTGTTCTAGGAAACGGTTTACTTTTTGATGACTAGACTCAATATATCACATTAATGTGATCACAAATACAATTTAAAAAAAATACTTTATTTTACCTGGAAAATTATTAAAAACATAACTGTCGACCTTTTAATTTATGATTGATATTTGGATCCTTATATAAAAGTAGTATGACGAAAGTCTTATTCTTAGAAAAGAGCAACTTTGAATGTATAAGTTATTATTAAGGTAATCAATGTTGATAAAGGTTAAAGACAAAAAAAATGTATTTAATAATGTGATTTAGATTTTTAATTACCTAATCTTTTATTTTTTTAGCGATAAGCGTTTAAAATATATTATTATTTTAATGTTTAAATTATTTCGATGTATTTTATCCAAAGGTTAGGTTTCATTTGACATCACAAATTAAACACTGTTAATTGGTATTTACTATGCTAACAAATTTAAAATTCGGATTTTTAAAATTACGAGTTACAATTATCATATCATATCGAATCATAATAAAAATTCGTTATATTATATGACTGTCAATTATATATTGTATTATCATTCATTTTCAATTTATTGAAAGAACGGTCAGTTCTCGACATACGACGGGGTTCATTTCCGTTTTAATTGACGTAAATCCAATTTTATGCGAAAAATAATTATAAATAATAGACATAAAAGGTATCTGGTGCGTTAATTGTTTTTTTTTAACTGTTATATAAGTCAATACATAATCACAAAATACGAATTTACTATAATTTATCTGGAGTATTTTCATAATCTTTGTTACTTTAATCCATTATTGACTTTTACGATTTTTCGCAGTTTTTATTTTTATTTTATTCTTCTAATCTTTGATTTTTCATATTTTTATAGTCTGATTTTGGAATTAAAAAATCAAGTGTGCATTTTTTTCTAGTCAAGAACTAATTATATATTATTTTCGGGGCATGTAAAAATTTTGACTGTTTTTTAGTTTAATTTATAAAAATGAAGTATTGTTTTTTATTAAAAATAAAAAAAATAATTACTAGAATTTTTTAAAACCGTAACTGATTTTCTTCTCAATTTTTTTTTCACTTTTTTAAAATATAAATATATTGAATTAGCTTTTCCTCATTGAATCATTATTTTCATAAAATTTAATAAATATATATACTTTTTTCTATTATTAATTGTTATTATTTTATTCATGGAAATAAATTACTAATTCCAGTAAACCTAAAATTCTCCTTTATAATTTTAAAGTTGATTCTAGACTCCCACAAGTTACGACTTAAATTATTTGACAAGGATCTAATGTATCTATCGATTTCAGGATAGTATTATTTATATTTAGTTGACATGTAATTCTAGAGATTTATCTATATCCATGTTAACCATATTCTTTTATGTTTTCTTCCGTTTTTAAACTAGTAATAACACTCTAATATTTGTTTATAATGCGTAATTTCTTTTCATTTCTAAGTAAAAAGTTTTGCAAACAAAAAATCAAATGCATTATATACTCGTAGTTTGTGTGAAATTTTCTAGTAATACATGTTTTTTTTAAAAATAAAAACGATTATTACACAACCCTTGCTTTAATTTTGAGTTTGCCAGATTTTGATTAATAATGCGCCCTATTCAAAAGTTGAGAATTTATTATTTAGGAAAAAAAAAAAAATATAAACTATAAAAAACATTGCATTGAATAATCGATGAATATTATTTTATAACAATTACATTTTTATTATTAAGTTATTTTTGTATTTGATTGGCGACATTTTAGGTAATATTGGTAACATTGGGTATATATTATTACCAACACGGCACCGAATGCGATTACAAATTTCCGATTTTAAACAGTAATTTGAACACAGTGGGGTAGGGTCATAATTTTCAGCAACTTTTCCTTATATTTCTAGCAAATTTCGAACGTTAAACTTTTGCTGCGAGTTGAAAACCAATAACGCTCGGGATTCTTATATTATTGTTTGCCGTTTTGAACGCTCGGTAAGAAACTTTTGCTAAAATCTTCCACCCAAAACAAATAACAATAATCATCGAAACTGTGTATCGTGTCATTCCGCGATACATTTTTCCGACGATCTTATGCGTCCGGCCACTGTATGGATCGGTCTGCTTTATTTTTTTGTATTATTTGTATGTATGTATGTAGGAAGAGCGTCGAAATTCACCGTTCGTATCTCATCCATTTTCCTCTCCATACGACCGCTTCATTTGCATTTTAATGGCTTTATTATTTTTTGGTTGTATCAAAAAAAGCTTGAGGCACCATTCATCCACAGTTTTCGTGTTCGAACGCTCGCCTACATGCATGGTTACATTTTTCTCATTTTTTTATCGACTATAAATTCGGTACTATATTTTCAAATTTACATCGCCGTTTTGTTCAGAATGTGTATCGTCTTTTTTAAGTTAATTTTGTGATGGTATAAATAAACTGATGTCGGGTTCTATAAGCTTTTCTTTATAAAAATATTTTATACCCCGCCACAATCGATGGTTATATAAGAACATTGCGCATAATTCTTCATTATTTTATATTGAGCTTCAATTTACAAGATTTATTTAATATATGTACATTTATTATTACAGAACATAGATACATATATTTAGATTATTTATATAGATTATTTATAGGTTGATAATATTGTTACTACGCTACTTCATTCAACTCCATTCTAGATTCTATGATATCGAGCTTAACGAGAATATACTTAGAAATTCATGTTATCAAACTCATTAAAAATAGCAAGAAATACGTTAATAAGTGAAATTTAATTAAACTTTAATAGATGAAAAAAATATTTATTTTATTAGCAAATCACGCAAATATTTTTCTTATTTTTTATAGCTTTTTAGATGCTATAAATCTATTATAAGGTTTCTTCTTGTACGACTCCAATGCTAATAAAATAGCTTTTAGGTCCCACAACGTCTTCTTTTTTATGGAATTGGATGGATTGGGTTTACCTCTTCTTTCTCGTAGAGTTCTTCATCATACAGAGTTTCGTAAATATTATTCCACTATCCACTATAACGATTTTTCCAACTTCAGATGTCTTCAGAATGTATATATATATATCATTTTTTTAAAAATCTTATACATGAATTGCTGGACCTAAAGATTTATTAGTGTTTTGAGATCTCAAGGGGCTGTAGAAAGTTAAATACAAAGTAATATAATAAGTGAACGAAAGTTTTCTAAAACTAAAAGTTATAGTAATTATTAAGTGGATTTAAAAGATTGGGGGTTTTTACATAAAATATTTAGTTTGTATTGCTACCTGACTATGTTAGCCATTGATTTTTACATTCTTGATTAGAATAAAGTAACTATTTTTCATATCCAGTTATCAAGCCTGGCAAAAACGGTGTTTTGGATATCATTTCCAAAAGATGTTCACATGCACTTATTTGATCACCTAGATTCTATTCACTTAGTTTATGCGGTATCCATTTTTACCCGCTTGGGATTGTTCAAAGATCCTTTTAAAAACTCGACCGTATTTGAGATTTTTGAATTTTTTTCAATAGATAGGTTGAATTACTTTCGATTTTGGCACACAGGCATCATCCACTTTACTAGGTCTTAAATTAAAATTTCTTCATCTATTTCTAAATACTTCTGAACATTCAAATAATCCCTCAGTACACTACAAATGTTTTAATGCCAATTTTTGCAGTCTCTTTTTTTAAAAATGAGAGTGCATAAATTTCAAAAAAAAATTTCACGTGGTAAAAATTGATTCATTGAAAATTGAGTTGTTAAATTCAAATTTTATAAATCACAGTTTACTCGTAATAAGGATAGTCACTGAAATAACACAAGACACGAACAAACTTAAAGAGGGTATGGTATCTATATATCCAATATTGGTGAGAGTGAACTTATACCAATTTAAAAATAATGATTATTTGTGAGCACTAGATGTAACAATTAATATATATAAGAATGAAGTAGAATCTCAACATTACGGACTTTGGATATAAAGTACAAAATAACCGGTCATATGTGAACATTAATCCAAATGTTACAAGTAAACAATGTTTACTTGTAACATTTATAACCCGTGTTAATTCATCATATCAAGGTTTTTCTGCATTTGCTGAAACATATATTACAGATTTCTGATGTAAATTTAAATACCATTTACGAATTTTTATAGTATAATTGAAATTATCTAGTTTAATTTGTAATCTATGTATTAGATAAAATTAATTTACGTGTATATTTTCTCAATATATTGACTAGGAATATTTTAGAATTTATTAGGAATATCGAGAAAAATATTTATTAAAAAAAAAAAGTTTAATTCCAAGACTAATAAAAATCAGTGGCTAGGTTATAATATTTTTTTTATATTCGCCAAAGAGCATAAATTTTAAACATAAAAACCACACTTTGACGATGATGGATGTAAGAAAAAACCGCATCGATCGCGCTGTTACGCAACATCACCACATTATAAGCGAATCGGAACCAACGACGATAATACAATCTCCATTTTTCCATAGCCCCATAATGTGTCACTAGTGATACCCCCTTATTTATCCCTCCATTATTTTTTTATAGGCGTTTTACGGTTTCATAGAGAATTTGGCGCTGGAACATTTTCTATATATTTTACGTGGCCCGCTAACGAGGTAAAGTAATTTGGGGCCTTTCTTTAATGTTTACTTTTAATGTCTGCCGCCGGCCCATAGTTACTCACTAAATTGCTTCTCGTTGTCTAATTTATAGCTCCGAGATATTTTAATGTTGAACGAGATTTAGAGTTAGCAAAAAAGTGAAACAAACCGTTTCCCTATTCTCTCGGCAAATATTTATCAGATGATATTTGAATAAAAACGCAATATCTAAGACTCGAGACCTGAATGTGAGCTATGAAGCGTATATTCCGAGTATCATAACAATGTACACGCTCCGAACAGGATGCAATTGTCAACAGTTATCTGAACGGTTCGGTTGTAACATCCATATTAAACTGATTTATTGATAATGCAGCTCACCCAGCAAACAGAGCACAGCATACACAGCTCGCACGTCACCAAAGCCTGCATGCTGTGCGCACATAAATTATTTGCGTCCACCTTTATGTCGCGGCCAGGTCCGAGAGCGTCACTGTTTGTTGCCTGCTTAAATAATTAACGGCTCCATTGATCACATAATGGATTGCAGGATTACTTCTTGATCCGTTTATTTTATTGTTAAGATATTGAAAATATTTCTATTTGTGCCTTCTAACCCAAAGCGGGCTTTGCCACCTGGAGGACACTATGCGATCTCCTCCGGTCTTGGGCTTCCTCTATCCATCTGCCAAGCACCAGCAGAGGCGCGTCCGTCTCAACTCCGTTGGCAGGTTTTCGATGGTTATCCTCCAGGTTAACTAGGTTTTTTAATACAGGTCAGGTCTCCAGGGATAAGCCTGGAAGCTGAGGTGTCAACGCGCGGATTGTAACAATAATAATCGAAAGTGGCTAGTGGCCGATTCATATAATTCATGGAATCATGATGTTTTTCTCTCTCATTTTGTAATGTGTAATTCTTACTGCTAGTGGTCTCAATTATCTAAAAATTCGTCGTTATTTGTTACCTATAACTAGGGCATGCAATTTACCGTCAAATTGCAATAACCGGTAAACGGTAAATAATTTCTTCTATTACCGGTTTACCGATTATTTACCGGTAAATAAAAAAAAGTAGACGTAGATTAGATTCAATACTATTTTTTTTCGATTTCGAAATATGACATTTCTCTCTGTATAACATTGTTTTTTTTTTCGATCTTAATGTAGTTTCATTTGTTATATTATGTATTCCATATTCGTTAAAATCATTTATTGTATCAGGACATTAACATAATTAACCACATCGAAATATATCGTCCTTTCCTTTATTCGAATTATTAGCTCTTCTTTAATTTTCTTGGCTAAAATGAACTGTATTTAGACGGTTTACCAAGCATAAATTTCAATGTTATGTCGGCTGTATCTGTATCTTCACGACATAGAGTTTCTACTGCTTCTTTTACCGGTTATAATCTAAATATTATGCCATTTTTTTAGCCGACATCGATCATTCGAATAAGTCCAAGATTCCAATATTTATTTTTGGCATGCAAATTCATATTCATATACCCACGATTTTTATTGATGTCCATTCCTCCATTAAAACACTAAATACCTGTTTTGTACGTATTTTTGTTCCATAATCTAAGACAATTTTTCTTATTGTATTGGAAGATTTTGGAATGTCTTTAAATCCCTCTCCATCAAATGATTTTTTTTAATCATAAGATGAACAAAACGTGTTAAAACAGATTCCAACTTTTGCTATGATCCGGGATATAACTCTGGGTAATGTTCTATCAATTGATTTAATATAGTTTGTAATTTTAGATTTTGTATGGAAATAACTTGAATTACTAGTCAGTGTTTCAACTGATACTTCCCTTTTCAGTGAATTAATCTTGTGTTGACCACCACATCAGTGACCAGTAACAAACAGGGTGTATCAATGTTGCCAGAGTCGAAAAACAAAACACCCTATTCCGTATGTATATCTACAATACAATAAACTTTCGTAATAATATGCCTGTATCTGTCCTTAATTTGCGATAAAATCATTTCCGGTAATTACCGGCTAATTTTCCAATTTACCGATAAAAACCGATGGTGCGTTTTTAGCGATTTACCGGTAAACCGATAAACCGGTAAACCGGTAATGCAAGCCCTACCTATAACTGATATTTTTTAAACATTAATTTATCAATTTTAATTTGGAACAATTCATAATTGCTTCAATTTCTTTTATCGTTTTAAATCAATGATAGCTGTGAATGGACACAGCTACCTGATTTAATAAATGTCATTATTTTTTTAAAAATATAAAAAACAGATCGATTTCAATTGTGGTAATTTTAAAAAACTTGTTGTATAAAGTTTTTGCTCCATTTAAATTAATTGTATATTTTTTCCATGATATTTAACTATCCTTTAGTTTTAATCATGCGCAACCCAGACTTTGTGACAATTCTTCTATTTGATTCAATCCTTTACAAATAAAAACAGCATGAAATATCACAAATGTGTCTCTTTAAAATATTAAAAAATGTCATCAGTACGATTACTAACAGATCTTTGAAACGATACCGACCACGACGTTTTTGCTCTAGAGCAGCCGGTGACATACTAGTTTCAAAGTAACTCATAAAAAATGATAATACTTTCCGCTTTGCACGATATTTTGTATACCATTCAACTTTTAAGTTTTACGTTTTAATTATTTTATGCATAACATTATAATATTATTTTTTAAACATACGATTTTTAAAAAAAACTTTAAATCAGTATCTAATGTATCCCACCTATGTTTGGATAAATTAGATTAAAATATAATATAATACCGTTTTACGTAGGCTTATTTTGTGTAAAGAAAAATGTTGATGATATTTTATTCATTTATGTAAATTATGAACACGTGTACGAATTAATTAATATACATAAATAAAATATCTGAATTTTTAGGCAATTTAAAATAATTTATATTATAAAATTATTTAAATTTCCACACAATTCTCTGGATATATATTTTTCCATTAATTTTATTTCTTAAATTCAATATTCAAACTCTTCGACAACAAGCGTTAAATCCAATTAGGTTTATCGAATTTTTTATTTTGCGTTAAAAAGTAAACCGCCATGCTGAAAAAAAATGTTCGTATGAATTGCATTACGTAAAAGAGTATTACCGGAAGCATTAACCTTAATCATATTTATTACCGTAACTTTTGCGAGTAGGCTCTCGAGGAAAATTTAATTCAAGACCATAAAACATATTTTTTTAAATTTTAAACCTCGAAACGTGAAAGCACAACGAAATTATCATGTTCTCACATTAATACCGAAAATAGAAAATATTACAACAAGATGGAAAAATTCAAACACGAATGCTCGCCAGTTATCCACTTTGCGATTACACATCTCGAAAGACATTTGCGCGAATAAATATTAAAAGAAAATGAACGGAATGAAAAGTGAATATTCATCCTTTTTTTCAGAAATAAATTGCCATTAAAAATTGTGTTTGTACATCCCTTATCCCCATCGCGGAAAATACATGCTTCAGATATGTGTATGTACGATTTAATATGGAAAAAAATCTCAAAGGAAATCGCATTATAATCGAATCAGACATTCGTTTGATATTTTTATATTTTCATAATGCGTAAAATAAACGATTTTATTGTATAATCTCGAAATTTTCGGTGTACATAAGCCCTTATAAAATATTAATATTGTAAGGTTTGAATGTTCTCAAAATAGCGTGGATCAGGGAAGTAAAATCTCAGATCAATTTTGAGCCTGTCTTTGACAGGTCATTATGAAAATGGTTCAGCGTAATATAGAATAAATTAATATATTTAATTCCATACTTTATTTGACAAAGCTTATAAAATATCGAATTATTAAACACGTGTATTAATTAATCATCGTCGTTTTAAATATATTATATGTGTATTTAAATATTTTTAATGAAAGCACACGTATCCTGCGGGAATTTGGTAAAAATTTGTTTTATTTTTCTCGCTTAGTTTTTATTTAGGAGCAGAAAACCGTAATGCTTCTTTATTATGCTTTTTTACAAGTGGATCTGTGAGGAACAAACATTTCTTATTTTTTTATTATCCTGTTTTTTTTTCACCCTCCCGCGTTGACATCCTTCCAGTGTATCGCGGTGAGATAGAACAAAGCAAGCGACATCCGAGGTGTGTCCTGATTTATTAAATGTCGGCTATCTCCCCCTTGTTCTACATACATATTTTTATTAAGCGCCGGCGAAATAATGTTATTAGCCAGGGATGCAGACAATTTCGTTTTGTCGCCAAACACAGACTTGCTTTCCTGAAATCCAATGTTTCATTTCACTATATTGCCTGTTATAAATTAAATTCCTAACGTAAGTGAAATATTATTCCCGGGACAGCAAAATTATTGATGAGTACTTTAACGGGCTATGAAATGTTGTGAAATAGTGTTTCCCCTTTATTCATATTAAATGAAAATTTTCAACAGGGGATATGTAGTAACTTTTAAACACAATAAAATAGCAATTTATTAGTTGCTGTTGATTAACTAATTTAATACATAATATTTTAATTGTAACATCTATCTACTAAGCGATTATTGTATTTTAACTTAATTACCAAATTTTATAAAATAATTATTAAAAGAGTTTATAAAAATGATAAAATCATTTATAATTCCTGTACAATAAAATCTACTCTAATTTTAAGTCAAATCAGTGGAATAACAGTAGTATATCAGTAATAAAACCGTACATGGAACCGGAACTAAACTGAAACCGGGTAAAAAACATAATCCAAACAATTACCCACTATAAGCGCTTTAATAACCCCTACCGGAGGGGAGTAGCCGTCAAGTTGGATTAAAAAAATTATAAAAATATAGGAATGAAAGACACCTATTCGCCATACCATTGCAATTGATGAACAGCATCTCTTTCAAACATATTTTATATTATAGTCAACATAACCCTGCATGGAGCTGACTAAAAATCCAAGTAAACTTTGATAAATACTTAACAAATATGGTCTCTAAAGAATTTCTCACCATAGAGACAGTAGACCCTGGGAAGGAAAACCCTAATCTATTGACCAATAACTGGTCTAGTCTCGATACTTTCGCTCCTCTTCCTTCTTTCTAGGAAACCCCTCTCTGAGGAGGTCTTTCCCATGATGAAAGGATTGCTATTGCGCTACAGGGCTTATAATCACTTACCACCGGCTACTTGAGACTCGTTTTACGCAGATGTGCATATGTATGCCTGTGTATATCTATATAGGTGTGTGTGTGTGTGTGTGGTCGGTCGCTACTTGTCACTCGTGACTCGTTACAAGATAACGCCTTAGAGTAAAGAATAAACGAATACCGAGCCAAACCCCTTCCTAATCAGGTCATAATAATCACATTAGAGATTATAGATTGTATTGTTTTTTTTAGAAATATAAGATGAATCTACACTGTTCTAAGTTAAATACATTATGTATTTTAATACTTAATATAAAAATGCTCCTGTTCGTTGTGAAGTAATTAAAGTACGGTTTTACTATTTGTTTAGATATATATATATATATAAATTATAAAAATAACCGGTTTTTATTTTAATTTCTAATTATTTTTAATATTTTTATCCTTATAAAGGAGGTTATTATTTTTAAAAATCATAGAATGTTTTTTATTTATATTTAAATAAAATCATATATTTTTGAGCAAATATAAATATAATAATAAAAAAAAGTTTTGATCGTATAGCATTGCAGTTGAATAACTATACCTAACATGTTGATCATGGGTATCCAAACTTTTTTTGCAACGGAGATCATTTGGCCTTCTTTTTGTTTGCCGTAACTGCCCCCTGCTTGTTTAATATAGAATCTTACTAAACTTAAAACTTAATCGGCGGGAAGCTGAATTATTGCCAATGCTGGACCCGATTACCTTAGGCCGTCAGCATATTTATAGGCTTTTCTGACTTAAAATGCTAAAAAATGGATTTTCACATAAAATAAAAATGGTTATTTATGATATGCTTAATAATTTGTTTGATTTTGGTTGTCAAATTGCCTATTGGAGATTCATATATACCACATTAGAAATTTATGAGTTAGATAAACGTTGTACTTAGTAATAATAAAAGTAATCTTATTATCGAAGGAATAATAAAATATAGTAAAGCATGTCCTAAAAGTTTGCTGCTTAAAAGGAGTTAAATTAAACCGTGATATGAATTTAAAATTTATTGAGTTAACGAAATCGCCAAGGCCGTTATAGCAAATAAATAAATATTATAAAATTATTTAATTGATAATATAATTCAAAAGAACATATTTACGCTATTTTGTTTTAATATATGCTAAAAATAACACATCTGCATATAATAATGTTTAATTGCACGACAATGGGGTCGAGAAGTGGAGGTGTCTGATACCGACGTACAGCAATTACGCAGTCACGTGACGGCGCTTCTTGAAGCTCGGCTTGAGTGCCGGGTCTACACTATTTAATGACGTGTAAAGTTATGTCTGTCAAGTGGCATAGCAAGCAAGGAAGCCAGCAAGTAAGCAACCATCCAACCATTCTATCTTCGCTTTTCATACATGTACCAATATATAACATAACGTTATATTCCAAAGATTGGTGTTTTATAGATTGCTTTAAATGTAATTAAATTAGATTTCGCAATTTATTTTCAATCTTTCTTTCGCTAAAGCGATTCACTCTCATGTCTGATTAGACATTTTTGCGATTTCTAATTAAATTTGTCTCGCGCTAGTTCAATAAAGCTATGCAACATCTTTAAATGTTCCTTTGAAGATAGAGATAAATTTTAGCAGAGCGTCTACTCGCTAAAGTTGTCTCGTTTGGAGGCAGCTCAGTTGTTGCACAAGCAAACTTGTCTTAATTGTCAAGTCAGCTTTTAAAATTACGAACGTCGCTGAAAAAGTTTGCCATGAAAGACAAGACCAACTAAGCGCCCCCCGACTTAGGGACACCGCCGAGATTATGTATAATAAATTCTTGTGTAAAATTCATGGTGGTGCGTAGTAATTTTTTATTACATCCATGGCTTAATTTCACGGTTGTGAGTCTTCTTCGTTTCGTGGAACACATACTCCGTAATAAAACGGCGTATCGAGCCACGTGTAAAATTGTATATGGCAGACGTGATGGGATCAAAGGTATAGTAAATTTTTTGTTGCCATATAAATATATGGCTTTTTATTACTTTATAATCCGATATTAATTATTATTTTTAAATATCATAAAATATTCACTTTAGCTAATTAAAATAATATATTATTATTTAATAACATGATGGTTTGCACCATAATTTATAAACATTTTATTCGTACAATGATATACAATTTTTCGAGAGGTTATCCATTCAAGTATTGTACTGACCTCGCCCAGATTTGGTTGACTACATTAATCATAAAAGAACTGACTTTACCTCCATAAAATCGTATTTCAAATGTGCTTTGAATATCTGATAGAACCTGCATTCTCTCCATGTAAACTATTTCAACTAGTTTCAGTTATTATACGTATTCCAAAAAAAAAAATGATTCAGTTAATAATTCAATTTTTTTTAAGAATTACAAGAATTATCTTTTTTTATTTATTATCTTTTAACTTGATAACCTGAGATCAAAAATATATTTTTATATTAAGTTTAACTAAAAATTATATTAGTTTATATGTAATTATAAATAACTTATAAAAAGAATTTTACTTTCAAACAAAAGCCCTAAATTGTAGTAATTTTTGGAAATTCTAGTTATTTTAGGCAATGAAATTAATCTTTTATTTTTATGTGTTTAAAGTTTATATAATATTTTTTTACACGGTCACAAATGCAACGCATTTACAATGTAAATAGAATCAAGAATGCTTCAAATATTGCAAATTATTTTTTATAATTAAGTGAAAAGTTAGACTTTTTTATTTGTGGATCTTAACACTCAAGGACCCGGTCCCGCGTTAGTGCAGAAATTTTCGTTAACGGTAAACACCCGCTCCCGCACTAACGCGGGTTCACACGAAAACGTGCTATCTAATGCGCTACAAAAGGCTTTCTTTTGAAGTTTTACGACTGGACACAGTTTCATTCATTGCTCTGCATGCCCTTTGTAAAATATATAACATATGTATTTATTTATGGTTAAAAACTGTCCTTGAAATAATAGATTATTTGGATCGAAAACTTTCCAGTACTTACAAATCGACTGTAACGAATTTAGGTTTTTGTTTATTAATTCAACAAAATAACTTTTTTGGAATATCTATGTGGTACAACCCGTCACATCACAAAGCTAAAATTACCCACATACTACATAAAGATATCTATTTGTTTTTTATCGAGATGCGGGTTTAGGTGTAAGTTTCGCCTGACAACAGCGGGTGCTTGAGTGTTAAAAGAAATAGATATAATATAAAAATCTTATTATATTAAAAAATAGATTCTTCATTATTATAAGTTAATTAAGTTTTTGTTCTTTTAATTCTTGTAATTCTGCCGTGAAAAAATTTAATGTTATATATATTAAATGTGATGATATTGCATTGGATATTTTTTTAATTAATAATTAAAAAACTAGTCTTTCGTATTTATTTTTCTTAAATAAATACTTATGTTTAATTAATATTTTTAAAAAACCATTTATAAAATTTTTAGTTAGATATAGTCATAAGATTTTTTATCCCACAACGTTGTTCTTTTATTTTTGTTTTTTTTAATCATATAATTTTTTTACACGGTTTTTTGTGAAACATATCTACGTGTAAAAAAGTTAAGTGTGGGTTTCTTAATCATAAAATTATCAGTATTTTTAAGGTAAAGATGTTTATTTTATTTTAAGAATTATATTAAATTATTAAATTGGGATACAACCGTTGTTTAAAAATATCGAGAATTTTGAATTTGGCGGCAATAACTTTTTTCCTGTTAATTAATTAGTAGTTCTTGAAAATAATTTTGGTGGTATAGTAATTTTTAAATTGTGAAAGAAATGGAAAATGAGGAAAGAATTTTTGGCTAAAACAATACCGTTATGCGTTAGTCTCTGTATTCGCAGGACATATTTTCCTACTTTTTCTAACATCTGTGGATGAAAAAACACCAGAATGATATTCTCACAAAATTTCGAGGTACAGACAGAAACATTAGGAAAGCCCGCAAAATTATTTGACGTTCAAACGTTCATGATTAAAATATTATTAGATCATAAGGCGAAACAAATTACGAAAAAATGGATCCGTATTTATAATTAAAAAATATTATTTTCCGCCCTAATTTATGCTTTAATAGTACAAAGGATACTAAACACAGGCAAATATTTATGAACGTGTATGAACGCTCATTGTCCAGCCGCCATCGGGGCCGATGTAGAGGGTGCAAAGTCCTTTAGCCATGGAGAATAGGCTCTTCCGTTCAATTTAGCTTGATCCTCAAATAATTTAAGGGGGTGCTAATGAATACATCTAGTGTACTGCTCTTAGAGTGGACCTCGAATTAGTGAGGGCCTTTGTGCGTCGACCCCCTTCATCCAGCACCGGCAAATGGTAAATATGCTTTTGCCACACATTTATTTATGGCGGATCCAAACTATTGCGCAAAAAGTTGCCGTGTCCACGACAAAACATGTTTACAAAAACATGTCGGATGATGTGTTGCGTCAGGCAACGCGGAGGTGTAATGGCATCCGTAAATATTTACGTAATGAAATTCGGACCGGGTTGCGAGCATTATCGTAAAGAATTATTAATTCGTCACCGAGAAATGGGAATAGAGCGTCGAATGTTTTATTTAAGGTCATATTTATTTCAACGAACAATTTATGTTATTGAAAAATGATGAAAATTACAGATCACATCGATTACATATAAAAACAAAAATGTATTATTTTATTGAAAAAAATTACTTAAAATATACACCAAATTAAAATTATCAATATATATTTACTAGATGAATTATAAATAATATATTTTCCACCAATAGCTGCAATATTCTTTCATCTTTTCTAATTATTTTAATTTGCCATTTGCATAAAAATATCTTTATTTGGATAAAAATAGATACTGGATATCGGATAAAAGTCCCACATTTATCTAAATAATTAAACAGAATAAATAGAGCATGATCAGAAAATATGATGAATGCATAATGATATTATATTCGTATTCCCTAAATTTATCCCGTGTTTTAGCTCTATAAAGTTTCGCATTGTCGTGTTAAAATTATTGGTTTTTTTTTTTGAATATTCTGGGTCTTTTCCACGCGTTAATTATTTTAATCGTTTCAGCTAATTACTATATAAACCATTATTGTCTGACCATTTTAAAGAAATAATAATAATTTATTTACAATAATACAATAAGAGTTTTTTCAACGATATGTTCAGTTTTCGGGTGCGAGTGGTACATGCCCTTTAAAAAGCCACCGTTTTTGCAAAAAAACTCTATAAACTGCATGACTACTTTCACCTGCATAAAGTTTGAATAACTATTCGTAGCATCCATAAAAACTCAAGTAAATAAGAAAAAATAAAATTGAAATGTGTGAGTGAATTTCAGCGCAATAGAATTTGAGTTCGAGGAAAGGGATGAGGATGAATACACGGAGAAGCCGGGTAATCCTACTTCTTGAAGTGCTAAATGCAGTTAAAAAGGGCAAATACAATACATTACCGGGAGTAGACGATATTTCAATAGAATTGTATAAATTAATGAGAGAAAAATGTCTTAAAAAAATAATAATTCTCTTGAATAGTATATATGTAACCTGCAAAATCCCGCAAGAATAGTTTAAATACACATTTAACCTCTTGTTTAAGAAAATACATAAGTCTCTAGTCATTGTCTAAGAAAAGATAACCCCCTGTCCATAAAAACACATTTATCTTTAATAGTCATTAGACATAAAAATGAGTTCCAGAAGAAAATATTTGTCTGCTTCATTGATTTTGAGAAAGCTTGTGATCGTGTTTAACATCAAAAACTAATAGAAGCATTAAAACATGTCGGACTTGATGGAAAAGATATTACTTTTGAAAAATATTGTACCAGTCCGTAAGTAAAGCAACATCCATCACACTGGTACTGGCGGAAAGTGCCGAAGAACTAAAAATACTCCCGAATCGCGTTAACAAAACGTGTCTGAAACGGGGATTAAAAATTAATATAAAAAAATCAATACTATGGTTATAAACAGAGATTTGTTAGACCCGTGGTCTTACGCAGTCAATATGCGATGAACAGATTCAGCAATTATAAAAATATAAATACTTGGGTGCGTTCATCAATTTTAACGTAAAAGTGGAAATCAATTTAAGGATTAAGATGGCGAGAAGTATTTTAATCAAAATTCAAAACATTTTATGTTGTCGCCGACTCTCCTTGAAGTTCCATTTTCCAGACTGTTCGGTGTTACGTATAGTCTGTACTTCCGCATGATTGTGAGACATAGACGTTGCTGGTGGTGAATAATAACCGACTTGAAGCATTTAAATGTGGTGCTAACGTATAAAGTTGAAGATTTCATGGACGTAACACTGGACATTCTGGTATGGTAAAAACCGGTAAAATTGCATTGCCTGCAGCTTCAGAATTGTTTCAGCTCGCCTAAAATCGACAATGGTATGGAGAAAAAACAAGAACATATAGATCGTCTACGTCCGAAAACGGACTAAGCACTAAACGAAAAGTAACCAATAGCAAACGTAATACAGATCTTACATAATACAATATGTATAAACAAATCAACAATCAAAAGACAACTAACCATTGATAAGTACGATGTCACAAAACGCTATTTTGGTCGGATACCTCTTATATATAAAATATTCTTTCACTGATTATGATAGTGGTATAAGTCATATATATTATATGTAATTTTCATAATTTTGTAGATTTTGATTACAGTACCCAATACTGGCATCAATTGTTCACAATTTTGATATTTATATGACAAATCTTATTTTTTTTATCTTTCTACATACGTATGTACATCACAGTCTACATATTTTTTTTGATTCCACATTCCGAGTGTGTATCCGAAGTCAAGTATCATTAGCTGCCATACAGACAGTGAGAATTATCCGACTCTGGTCACGATTCTGCCGAGGCGCTAACACAATATTCATTTACGTGAACACCCTGTAGATGATGTGCCCTAAGAAGGGTGGGGGATAAAAAATCAGGGAAGGGGAATGCTCTGCTCAAAGAATAAACGACTTATTACTCCAATGACGACTCCGATACGATAGCGCAGCTCCAAAGAATTTCCCCGGATGCAAAAACGGCGAAATGCCGAGCCCCGAGATTGCCCCAAATACTTGCGGCAAAGATTATTACCTTTTTATTTGAGCATACGTATGTAATATAATTTAATATTATACCGGGAGTGGATTTCTGATGCATGATGAGATTCCTTGCACAATACGCGTGTGTCGTGTAGGGTTAACGTATCGCTGGCTCTCAACATACATAATATATCAATTATTTCTTTATCAAAAATCCTCTTTTTATTCCCAATATACGTGTTTATATAATTAATAGCAGCTTTATTTATTATTTTAATTAAGTTTTATATATCAAATTAGGCAAATTATTATAAAAAAAATATTTACACGGTTATTTTTTTCCACTCTCGATTATTTTGCTTTGGTAATAATATTAATAATTTAAATGGATTTTGAAAAAAATTGGAGAATCTGCGGTGGGGCGGTCGAGACGCGTAAGATATGTTTCGCAATAAATCCGCGCCTTTTCCACGGTCTCTCGTTATGAAATGAAGCAAATATTTACTCGACGATTAAACAAACCGGGTTTCAAAATTAAATTTTTAGATATAACAGAAATGAACATCCCGCGGGATAGAGTCAGAATAACGGCCCGAGGGGCTTAAATGCTTTTTTTTTCGAGATTGTATTTTCAATTACAGAACAAAAATTTCAGTATAGACATTTTAATGTTGCGAAAAAATAATAAAAATAACAATTCACGTCCAAGACCACGTTAGGAATTTTAAAATGTAACTGGATGAGAAATTCTCCCGCATTGCAAACGAGTAATACGTCTAATATTTAATTTTCTTTGAAGAGTTTTTTCAATTATTTAGATTTTTTTAAGATATTTAAAAGGAAAAAATATATATTATCAATTGAAATCGATTGGCAAAGAGCGGAGACAGCTGCCAGTAAACAAGACGATAAATTTCGTTTGAAGAAAAGCGTCGCGCTCGGTTACTGTCGACCATTGTAATGCCTGCAGCAAGTCCCGGAAATGGCGGGCACTTAGAAACCGGAAGGCTTTATATGCAAAAATGGGCGCCAAGACTGCGCGAATTTAGGGCTCTGTCAGCCAAAAGGTGAAAATCCGGAAAATGAGGGTCCAGGCACCGGGATCACGGGAGGAAACTATTTACATCGGACGCGGTAAGGAAAAACTATTTTGTGAATCTCTGCTCCTGAGTTATGTGAGCTCATGCAAATATTTATAAAGCGGAAAAATAATATATATTTTGTTATTAATATTAAAATAAATATTACAATTTAAAATATAATATAATTAATATACCAAATTTATTGAAACATAATTTACAAAGTGTATTGCCTTTTTTGTAATGATATACTTTGTACAACTGCTGATAAGCTTTCGAATTCCCTAATTAAAAATATTCTCATCCAAGATGTAATAAATCTCTGCTTTTTCTACTGTATATTACTATTACTATTACTAACATAAATATTAGTCTTTTCTTAGAGATTTGCCAATTAAATCAAACAATTATTAATTCTTTATAACTCCACAACCATCTAGAATTGCCGAAGTTTAGTAATAAAACATGGTCAGGAAAACTCTAGTAATATATGCTAATGTTTTTTATTTTTCTAATGCGTGCCATGATGAATTATT
The DNA here is from genome assembly GCA_022495035.1 of Philopotamus ludificatus. Lineage (NCBI taxonomy): Eukaryota > Metazoa > Arthropoda > Insecta > Trichoptera > Philopotamidae > Philopotamus > Philopotamus ludificatus. The sequence continues at coordinate 65,824 of JAGXCT010035505.1, read as the reverse complement.
TTAATATACCTTTAGAACATATCATAGTTTCTCTAAAACAATGTCGATCTTTTAAAAAAAAATGCAATGAGATATAAAAGCACCTATTTTAACATAGCGTTTCTCTGAAACAATGTCGTTGCTTTTTTTTCTTTCGAATTTTTCTCGAGCAACTCTTTTAAGTATTATCTTTTTTATATAAGTCTAACGATAAATATTATAAATAATGATTGATCTTTTTTGTCTACAATTGCGAAAAAAATAAAAATAGGAATATTCTCCAAGGGCGCGATGTTTTTCTCGCTCGCATCCGGTACGATATGCCGAGTGCAAGTAAAACGTATACTAATGATACGTGCCTCGGAATTTAGTGGTCGGTCTACCGGCGGCGTGTCCTCAATCTGCGGCGAGACATCTCCGGGTGTGTGAGTGTCATTTACGCGTCATATTGATAGGTAAAAAAGTCCAAAATAAAGATAAAATTTTGAAGCATATATAGAATAACTATTTTTATTTATAGAATAATCCTTTTTTTTTTAAAAGTCAAAATATTGACAAAGATTGTATAAATACTTTGAATTCAAATGCTTGGGGTATATTTTCTTTTATAAATATTAGGTTGAGTCATAAATAACTTCCGATATAGGTAGAAAGTTTATATTGTTTAGATTTGCCCGCAGTGAGTCACCCGACAATGGGATTTTTGTTTTCACTAGATAGATAAATGGTCTGTCAGTCATTCAACAACTATTTAGTGTGGTGAACGTTTCAGTGGTGTTATTCTGAACCCTTAAAATGAAGAATCAAAAATATACATACAGCTGCCGTTCGATGCTGCAAAGAGTTCATGAAAAACTATAGGAAAAGCGTTCTGCTCTCATCAATCGGAAAGGCGTTATCCAAGCACACGATAACGCCCGACCACACTCAACAAAAATTCTCGAGCTCACCTGGACTGTTTTGCCACTCTATAAATCTTGCTCCTACAGACTACTACCTTTTCTGTTCCTTCCCTATACAATTTTTCAATGAAAAACTTTCATTATTAATGAGCAAGTCAATCAGGCCCCCCAAATTTTATGAGGAGAGGATCGATAAGTTGCCAATAAGATGGAAAAAGGTTATACTTAGCAGTGGTGAATACATAATAGATTAATATAATTTTGTAATTCTTTTAAAGAAACATAAGTGTATGATGTTGTATATGACTCTACCTAATGGATCCCCATTAGAAGACACGGTTGGTTTCGAGCCGCCGTGACAGATCAGCTAATCGAAAATCTATAATAAAATGCAATTGATTTTATTAGGGGTTACACATATATAATACAAGCTTTTAAATCACTTTTATTATTGCAGATTTGTTTTAATATTTTTTTCTTACTTTGAAATAAATAATTTTGGTGTTTTTGTGTATTACCTTGGCTTTGAATACTTTTTTTCTTTTATTATAATTTTGTTACCTCACATTGGAGACCACTGTCCTAGACAGCAAATCGTCACTTCTTATATCTGCTACAAAATCCCCGTTTTTAATAGGTCTTCAGTAGACAGTTCTCTCACACCATCGTGGCAGTCATATCTCTGCGATTTCTCTCGTACCAGAGATTCGTCTCTAGGATTTTATATCTTTATTACTCGTACCAAAGAAATCTTTGGGATCTTATATATTTATCTCGTAACAGAGATTCGTTTCTGGGATCTTTTACCTTCATTTCCGAATACACCTATAATCAGACTGACGACACCAGTTTAATAAATAAACATCATCAGTTATGTTGTCTCTCTTTCTTAATTGAGAGAAGTCTTTTATAAATAATAATATAATTTTGGATGAAAATTCTTAGGTTTATTTTAAAATGTTTCATTAAACTTAATTAAATAATATAACATATATCAAATATGAATCTGCAAAATGCATATATTCACTATCAACGAATTATTTATTTAGTAATTTAATTATAGTATCAATTGCAATTATCTAGTATTTCAGTATCGAATATATCTGGCAATTATAGTCCAATTTGCTTGTTATATTAATTGATCAAGTATTATTTTACATATTTAAACTCATAATATTCGTATAATAAATACTATTTGAATATCGAATTTCATATTGCAAATGGTTAGTTTCAATATAAAATGGTTATTATTGTTGATAAAGATAATTTGGTGTGTCTGTGTATTTCTGTGCAAATGTCAAGCTATATTAGGGTTTGTAAATATATAAAATCTTTTTAATATTTTGCGTCTGATCCATTTGTAGTCTGTTCATGTGTCGGAGAGTGAAAGTGGCATAAAAAGCAACCCAATATGACAGGGGAGTGTAGCCAGAGGGTGTTGAGAGGTAGCAGGCCGGACACGGTGTAAGCCGATACGTGGTGGGGTGGCTTGTTAGTGTCTCTTGTCCAAGTGGACACGGGACCATTGTCCCTGCCCCAGCTAAACACTTGTCACTGCAGCGAGCACAGCCTGTGACGTAACGACTCCGTACTCTCCATCCGCCCCCAGCTTCCCTCCACTACGCTCTCGACAACGGCATAATGATGTTTAAACATCATGCACTCGACAAAGAGTTCGCTTTGTGCCACTTTAAAAATGTAACAATCGTATTACTTTTTAAAGAACGTGTTTTAAAATACATCTATTTACATATTTTTATTTTTATTTTGCCATATCGGGACTCATCTCAAATAGAGGAGAATGGATATAATATTTATCATTTACACACGACTAATTATTTTTGCACGATTTTTTATTGAAATAACTTTACATCGAAGTAAAAAAGGTAAATTCTTTTTGCCATCCAAAAATAAATATTATATATATTAGGTAAGATAATTAGTATATTTTTATGTTAACAATAAGTTTATTTAAACAAAAACTGAATAATATATTTTTTTTCATATTCTCTATTGGAATATATGACCCCCCTCCTCCACGGATTATGCAGTTTTTTATTATGTCTTTCGTTGAGATTTTTTTATTTTTATTTAAATACTATTCTAAATGATTTTAGACACTATTTTTAGATATATTTTTTTAACTCGAAACGATAATCATGATTAGATGAAAATCATGGGTTGTCTCTTCGGATTGGTAAAGAGAACCCAAATCTCTTCCCTAATAACAAGTATTTTATCAGGGAACACTTTCTCGTGCGGCCCTTTAAAGCTTTTACATTTAGACTTTTAAAAAGTCATATAGTGTTCCGCAGCTTCATTGTACTCTAGGCGTAATCATAATCTTTTTCCATATACAGTGTACTCTCGATTATCCGTGCATGGATTATCCGGTTTGCGGATTATTCCGTGCCTAAAAATATTTTGATTGATTTTTTTCTATTATGATTATAAGACGCATTAATGAATCGCGATCTTGAATACGCGTTGTTTGAAAAGAAATACACTTGCCATAGGGACACACAGAAACGTACCCCTGCCATTAATTTCGATATTTATTACCCATATTTGTAGGCTCTCGGGACTTCGTTTGTTCTAAAAATCCCAACGTTCACGAAATCTTCGGTCCTTTTAAAATGCTTTCGTAATTTGTTTATTCAGTTGTTTTGCTTCCCTGCTTGATGAAGAAGTGCAAAACATTTCGAGAATCTAGGAATTAAAGAAAGTTTCAACGCCTCGTCAGGCTGAATGACGAGGTTCGAACCAACATGACAAAGGGATTCGTCAGCTTACGATTCAGGAGAACGTCTCAGTTCAAATGCTGAAGCTGCTGACGAATTCTCATCAATTTCAAGAATATTTGCAAGAGAAAATTTGCAATCTGATCAAATTTATAATGCAGATGAAACTGGCTTGTACTGGAAGTGCTTTCCAACAAAAACGCTAGCTTCGATGAGAGAAAAGTCCGCTTCTGGACATAAATCGTCTAAAGAAAGAATAACTGTTATGTGTTGTGGAAATGCATCAGGAACTCATAAAATGAAACTTTTGGTTATTGGAAAAGCAAAAAAACCACGATCATTTAAGGGAACTGAAATGAAAATCTTCCAAATCGATTATTATGGTCAAGAAGGGGCATGGATGGACAGGAAATTTTCGAGAAGATTGGTTCAAAAAAAATGGGTCCCAAATGCGACTATTTTTGAAAAATAGGGATTGCCACAGAAGCAGTTTTGTTATTAGATGAAATGCTCATACTCATCGAATGAAAGCATGTGAGACAAACGATGGACTTATGATTACAAAATTTTTGCCCAATGTTACATCACTGAGGATTCAGCCCATGGACTAAGGTGTTATATCATCAATGAAACGTCTTTATCGTTAAAACTTCTGAAAACTCTTGTCGAGGAAGATGATAATCTGATCAATTTTTGGAAAAAAATGACGGTATTGGATGCTATACATGGGATAGCACAATCTTGGTTAAAAGTAAAACCAGTAACACTCGTTCGATCATGGAGAAAGATTCTTCCTGACATAGAAACAGATTTAATAGATTCGGAAGAGAATGAAGAAAATTTTGTATCTGAAATGTGTGGATTATTGGAAAATTTAATTTTTTTTTTTTGAAGACGCGGATATGGAAAACATAGAGGAGTGGCTCAATCTTGATTTAAATGATTCAGGCTTTGAACATGGACGATCCTAATATCGTTTCTCTTATTTACTTAAGAGGAAAGAAAATGACATTAATACTATAAGCCGAAAGAAGATACCAGTAGTTACGTTAGTCATGAAAAGGCGGTGAATTGTATTGAAACATTATTAGATTAGATTACGCCAGACAAGGGAGCGGCTATAATAATGTAATAGCTTTAAGAATATTTCGAAGTAAAATAAGAAGCTCGATAGAAAAATCTCAAAAACAAATGAAAATAACAGATTTTTTTAATCCGTGTACATATAAAAGTATACTTTTTTATATTTTTAAGTTCGTATATATGATAAAACAATATATTTTTACTTATTTGTTTGTGTTTTCTTGATAAATAATGAATATAAAAATAATGTGTTAACAATTTGTGTTGTGTATATGATATTATATTCGAAAATAAAATAAAAATTGATGATTCGGATTATCCGTGTTTCTCGACTATCCGTGTTCATCGTCCCCAGCAGTAACCCGGATAATCGAGAGTGCACTGTACATATATCTTTTGCCGTTTTATTAAGAGTATTCCTAATAATGATTAATTTTTTAAGAAATAAATTAGTTCATCCTTCAGTGTTTGTATTAAATATCATAAGTCTCTTATATGGGACCCGCACAACATTTTTAAATTTGTAGATGGCCTGTGGTAAAAAAAGGTTGCTCATTCCTGATTTATAACGTACATTTATATGTTCTACTACTTAAAATTATTTTTTAATTAATCGATTACAAGTATTTACCTGTTTTTAAAAATTATTAATGACGAGTTTTCTAACCTTTTGATTAAATTTAATTACCACTTATATTAACCCTTTCCATTTTTAGTCGAATCTATAAGTTACTCTCATTATATTTTTTACAAACTTAATAAAAGAGATTATCGTTGGGAAAATTAATATAAAGCATCTATATTTTTTGAAAATAAAATATAAAGAAAAACTTGGTTCAAGTTGTTTGCTCACAGAATGGAAAGGGTTAATAAAATATGTTGACAAAATAATTTGGGATTCTTTTTCGTGATTGATAGGTAAGTAGTGTAAGATAATTAATTTAACCTAAATATCAGCCTCTTGAGATAACTGTTATATTGTGACTTTTTTTACAATATATCTTTTCTTTATAATGATTGTCTTAATTTATTTGGGAAACATTAAACATTTATTGCTAAAAGCCAATTTTTTTCATACAACTTCTTTATCGGCCATGCAATTTTCCCGAGTAAATTATCTGTCTACACGGAGTGACGAATGCATGGTTCAAGTATCAGGTGCAACGGTACAGGTCCGGAGCCGAACGACCTCCGGCCCTCACACCTCTGACCCCATCGTCGACCCCCTCTCCGTCATTTGGCGGAGCTGGTGTCGACGGGGGCGCCGGCTGTGCAGGCCGTGACTTGCTTTCCGTATTGAAACTTCTTTATTGGGTTTAACAATATAATTTATATCGGCATTCCGGACTCTTTTTGCGCCCCTTGACACAGTAATATCGCAAAAGGTTTAAAAAAACAATATATCGAATTAATCAACGAAATATAAATCAACAATTGATATATCGGAAAAGGAACTGGAATAAAAATAAATGATTTATGTATTTGTCGGAAAAAGTTTTCTCTGCTCGCTTAAAAGTTTCTCCCGGTTTTCTTTCGAAATTAGAAAATATTCGGGTCTCGGGGGGAATGGAATTAAATAGTTAATTTATATGGAAAGTCTTCGGGTCGAAAGTCTGACCTTTTAGGTGTCGCTGTAAAACTCGACGCTAATTGTAACTGTAGCAATAATCCAGGTAACAATTTGCAGCTAATACTAAGAAATTAAAGTTTTAACCCTTTCAAATATGCGACGCCCCCTAACACGGCCAATTACACTAATAATAATATTTTCCCAATATTAATAAATAGCGCCGGGTGGGCTAGGGGCGCCGAGAGCTGTAATAATAAATTTAATGCTGCTCTAAGGAACAATATTTCTACAGCATGATTGAAAAAATATTTGATTATAATAAAAATATTTACGAAATAGGAATGTATTATATAATATATAAGAAATTAACTGACGCGACGGGGAAGGACATCATGTTTTATTGTAATTATGTCAATATAAATTTAATTTTATATTATTTAATAATTTATAATTTTAAATATACTGCTGAACAACGACATATTGTTAAGGAAATTTTTTATTTTTTTTTGTTGATAATAAATAGAAAAAATACTCTGTATATTTTAATCTAGTGATACTTTTTTTACATAAACATCCTCTATAATTCCATTTTTATATTACCCAAAAACACATATATGTTTTTTCTTATAAATATAGTCATATCTTGCTATTCACATTTCCATTTACAATTTGTTTCTCAAGATCATTACTTCAATTCCTTGGTATCGCAGATTTTTCTTTCGCCAAATGTGGGGACAGATACTTTCGGAATCTCACCGGTAATCAGAGTTATTATTCAACCACTTGGCCGACTATGTAGGTATCATCATAATCATCATCATTTGCCAGCCACAAGGCTCTCACTCGCTGAGGGCATGGGCCTTACCAAACGCTAGCATTGTAGTCGAGACCAAAGGAATCTGAGTCTCACACGTGACGTGAGGGCTCCCCTTTCGTGTCCATACCGCGGGAACCCGAGCCGTCTTGGTATGCGGTTTTTTGTAAAGAGTTTCCCTCTCTTGGCCATTGCTAGCATTGGACGTACATCTTCTACCATGTTGGTATCGGATTTTACCCTCTCGACTGTGTCCAGGCAAGTAGGAGGGGGTTTATCTCGATATTCGTTTGTTCTCTTCTCTAAGGCGTTATCTGCTTATAACGAGTTACGAGTAACAAGTAGCGAGTGACCACATACACACCCTCCTATATAGATAAACACAGGCATACATATGCACATCTGCCCAAAATGAGTCTCAAGTAGCCGGTCGCAAGTGATTATTAGCCCTGTCGCACAATAGCAATCCTTTCATCATGGGAAAGACCTCATCAGAGACCCCTTAGAAAGGAGGAAGAGGAGCGAAAGTTTTGAGACTAGACCAATTATTGGTCAACAGATTAGGGTTTTCCTTCCCAGTGTATACTGGCTCTATGGTGAGAAATCCGTTAGAGACGAGATTTATTTATGTACATAAGGATATGTGTACACAAACATGTACATATTTTTCAAGGGTGCACTTATGTTGAGTATTTATAAAAGGTTACTTGGGTTTTTAGTTAACACTTTGAAGGGTTATGTTGACTATTATTTAAAAAAAATATGTTAATAAGAGATGTTGACCTTTAATTTAAATGGTATAGTAAGTAGTTGTGTTTCATTTCTGATAGATTCAACTTGGGGGCTACCCCCCCCCCCCTCGTCAGGGGTTGGGAGGTGATAAATAGATATTCTGAATCCCTGTGTTATTCGTAGGAAACTTATAGATAATGACCAATAGAGTGGCCACTGGCGGTTAATAATGGATAGTTTAAGTTTCTTGTATGGGATCTCGCCGTAAAAAAAAGGTTTATGACAACTCACTATTCGTCGGCGATCTATCGCCTTGTCTTTGATTGTTTTGAAGGCGATCAAAATATCTAACGTAATTAACATTTTTGATATTTAATATTGCTATTTCGTTGATCTTTTATATGAGATTTTATCATTTCATGTAACTGATTAATAAGTTACGGTATTTAATTCTATGTTATTTTAACTATTTATTTTTGCATACTTTATATTATTTTTATATATTAATCCTTTTTATTTACATTTATTTTTAAATTAAATCTATGTTTTATCATTTTACTGGTTTGCTTTTTTATGCGTAATTGGCGACCTGAGTTAATCTGTAATGCCAATCACGCCTTTTTTCTGTATGATAAATAAATAAATAATATTTTTTTACAAATTTATTAAATGAGATATTCATTGGGAAAATGATTAAGAAGCATCTATTGAGTTTAGTCTGATATCCGATTAAAAAAAGAGATTATTTTTCTACGGTTCAAGTTGCTTGCTAAAAAATCTTTTAGTTCAATGGGTCTGGCCCACGAATGGAAATGGTTCATTAGATTTTAGGATCTTTCCGTATATCAGCAATAGACAAACCACGGAATGTAAAAATAATATGTGACAAAGCCGAGAATCAGATTAAAAAGGACCATAGCATTTGTAGTAGAATATTTTTTTTATTTTAGGGGGTTAATTTACTTTTTCTACATATAAAGGAGCCAATGCTAGCTTTTATATAAATATTATTTTTATTCATATTTTCTATTTGATTTTTCATATCCTATATTTTGATATAATAAGTGTATATCTTCACTCACAATTATTTTATTATTTATGTCAACCAAAATTATAATGTATATCATGCCTAGGCAAACTACGGCACGCGAGCCACATGCACCCGCCGCGAAATATTTTTTACTTTCTTCTATAATTAATTTAATTTCTGAAAAAAAACTTATTTCCTTCTGTCTCTATTGGCTCCTTTTCAAAAAAAATGAAATGAAACTTGTATATAAATTCATCAGTGCTATAAGCAAAAAAAATGTTGAAGGATAAACGGGTTTTTCCCTTTCAATCAACTATTATATGTTGAAATATATCTCATTTTTGTTGTAATTTCATAATAAATTATTTTTTAAAATTTTTCTATGATATAGATTTCCAAATTAGACCATTTACTCGAAATAATTTTCATGTGTCTTGATTTCTTGGATCGTGGAGGTGAATTTTACAACATCTTTTAATAATCAATCATTAAATTGTGAATATAATTAACACCAATATGCTGGAATATATTTTTATTAAACGTAATAATTTCTCATTGCTCTTAGTTATAATAGGTATTATATAAAAATATATTCTTATCGAAAATCGTAACTATTATAGCTCGTAGCGGTTTTTTAATAATCTGAAATAAAGCATTGTTATTCTGTTCACTAATTTTTTCCCTTTAGTGAGACAATATTTTTTACTCGCCGTATTTATAGCGACATATTAGAAGTGGTTCGTGTAGAGATAATCGGCCCTATCAAAATGTGACCATTACAAAGAAATGGGGCGGAATGGGGCTCTGGAACGTGTTATGATATTTTATGTGGATTCGGTCACGTCCAATTTTTACGAGGGTCTGTACAAACGACACGGCAGATGAGTGGCCGGACAAGTGCCCTAATGACCCTCACTGACAATATTTGCTCTAGTCTTCGCCAACGACCGCCCTCGCATACTACAAGCGCGAAATTATATTAATTCTATTAAAAAAGTGTCGTTTAGGGACGTCATCCCATAAAAATATCATATAAATTATAATTGTTTCAACTAGTTTGGAATATAAAATAACAGCAATAAATTATGTAGAATTGTGCAAGGCTAATGCTTGAATTAACACCCTCCAGGGAACAATACACCTGAAATTAATTGTACATAATTTATTTTAAAATTTAAAGTATTTTTAGTATACAGTACATGTACCTAATATACATATATAATAATATGCCCTGATCCAAAGCGTTCAGATTATAAACGCAATCAATACAAAATACGAAAAAGGCTTTGGATACGGCATATTAAATAAATAAAGTCCGGGATTATCGTATAAGGTGTTTTCTAATGATAACGAATGTCGCCCATCGCTGGAAATGGGTTAGGGGGTCTCCGCTCTGGAACAGGAGCTATGTCGCCCCCAGTAATTGGACTCAAAGAAATATCGTACAAACACCGAAAGGGGTCCAATATTTGAGGTAACGGCGGAGAAAATGTATTAAATCCCGATAAATTTATTTAATGAAATTTAGCCTCTCCCCTCCTCTACACCCAATGGCGACAGTTTGCACAGTGTCCGGGTGTAAATAAGCGGATTACGCCGAAATTATTTTCGATCGAGTGCAGGGAGACGTGTAAAACAAAGCGATTTAAAATATATACTGTTGTGCGATTTTAATTAATTTTGGAAAATGTCAAATAAAGGCGATTTATCAAAAATTCTACCATTTATACGATGGATATACGGATACAATTTCTTAAACATGTGTGTGTATGTTAACCCTTTCGCGAGCCGTGGGAAGCAGGCATCCCAGTGATTTAATTCGCTTTAAAACCACATGGAAAGTACGTATTTCATTTTTAAAAATAGTGACATTTAGCGGAATTCGTCACCAACACAATACAATAGAAATCTTTTTTATTGACCGTAACATAACCATCATGTGTCAGTTTATATAATGGCGGCACACGCGGTGGTTTGACTAGAAAGAAAAAGTTAGTTTTATCAAGGTAAAATCTTATTTTTTAACATTATAAGAAATTTAACGAGTGTTTTATGTTCTTTGCATTTTGTTTTATTATAAATAATATAAATTGTTTCATATACGTCTGATTTTTTTTTCTGATGTTTTCACTTCCTGATGAAGAAACGTTATCCGACGATATCCAACGTTTCAATCAATATAATTGTTTTTTTATATATGTATATACTATTTTTGCATTCTATAAATGTTCATTTTTTATTATCTTTTAATTTTAAATATATATGACTTTATCTAAAAATATATTTGCCTTAAATTTGTATTTTTGACAAATTTTACCAAAAAAAATTGTAAAAATCATCTAGAAATAATGCGCCCTTGAAAGGGTTAACCCTTTATAGGACTTTTTATTAATGTCCCTTTACTTTGTTAACCCTTTATATGACCTTTAATATGAACAATAGCAATGAACAAATGGTTACCCTTTACTCCAAGGCCCTCGGCGATAGCTCGTGTGGTACCCAAATTCCCTGTCTATGTTTTTTTCCAAGTCTTTTCAAATGGTTTTTTACTGTCGACCAGGGACAGCCGATGTCTAGCGATAATTCCTTTATGTTTTCGAGGATCAGATTCTACCAGAGAATTAAAATGCGTCATCGTCGACTTTTAAAGGTCGTCTTGATTTGGGTTTATTTTTGAACTGTCTGTCGCCACTTCTTTGATTTTTTTGAACTATCTATATTGACGGTCTGGTATGTCGCTTAGCATCACGCAAATGCTTTGGGTAGCTTTGCTTAAACCTGGTCGAACAAAACAGTAAACAAGATTCTAAATGTGCCTCGTCAAATTCTGGCTTAGGTTATGACTGTGGGCAAAAAAATATGAGAACACATGAAAAGGTGAGACAAAAAACCGAGCTTTAAAATGACACCATCCTTGACGTGCTCACCCGAGGGCAACCCGAGGTAAACTGACGGCAAGGCATGCAACAAGAAAAAATGACATTTCTTTTGACTTTACCTAATACATGTATCGTAAAGACGTTTCACTAGATCTCTTGATTTTAGTTGTTAACTAGATTTCCGCTGTAAAATGGCTTTTATATACACCCAGGCCTCGTTTAACACGGTTTTATACAACACGATTTTACATAACACGGCATTAATAATTGTGAAGTATTTTTGTAAAACACGGTTTTAGAAAAAAACAATAAATAAAAATATTTATTTTACGATTTAAGCCTTTAAAGGGTTAAATCGTAAAATAAATATTTAGGCTCAAATCAAGTAAAAGCACTTTCTTATACGAATGTAAAAAAAATGATCATATTTGCTATATTTTGACATGTTTACATACACTATTTTACATTAAAGAAGTTTAAATCATTTTTTTTTAGTCGAAAATTAATTAATTTTTAACACGCGTAAAGGCGAATGCGGACTTGCATATTGGTTCATATATATTTTTGCGTCAAAATTACATCCAGATAGTTTATTTTGGCAAATAATCTTATATTTTTCTGAAACATTAAATTAGGTTATTAAATTGGAGCTTGAATTTCGTGAAATCTATTTTTTAACGAAATTGATTTAATTTTAATTTCATCTGATTACTCCGATTATTTTTATTACTTGTTTTTGTACGGTTTTAATTATATTTTTATACCTTATTAACTAGGGTTTATTCCTAATGTAGGACTGCAAATCATGCAAGTCAATATTTATGTGTAAATACAGTAATTTCAATATTTTTTACAGAATCTGAATCAGGAACTATAAATATGTAACAATTAGTTTAATCCATAAAAAATATGTTTTATATCTTCATCTTTATTATAATTTACAGTTTCAAAAATATTATCAATATATATTAATAGTTTCTTGAATATTAATATGAGAAACGAACGTAACTAAAGTTGTTATGTATATCGCCACAAAATATTATTATTACAACCACCATTCACTCACGCTCCATGAATGCAAATGTTTCAATGCGATTTTCCTGTATCTAGTTTCCCATACTTTCAATACAAACGTTGTCACTACATTAAACAAACTTCCCATATTCCCGAACAATAGAAAATATGCAGCGACACACGTTGCATTTCCATTAGCTTTGACGACAACGTTTATCTTATCGAATTTCCTGATGGTTGAACACAAGGAAAAAATACAGGATACACACATGATCTTTAATAATAATTTAGAGACGAGCCTGAAAGGTTTCAGTGGCCGGGATGACAAGTCCCTAACTGAGTTTGTTCCCCGGCTGTGCTTGGGCCGTCACAACTAAACTCATTTAGGATCAGCCGACAGCGTGTAAAGAGCTTTTTCGTACGAAAGCCCTGCCCCGCTATAGTTTCCCCTTCAAGAAAAGCTTTGTTACAGATGATTGATTTACGGTGGAAATATATGCTATATATTTTTTTACGTAATGGACTACCCAAAAAATATATATGTGAGACGTGTTTCTCGATATGAGTAAATCCTCCGTCGCTATTCGAGTGAGCTAGTTTCACAACTAGATACATTTAATAAGATTTCAGGTAAACAATTTTTCAGGATATGGTTTTTTTTTCATTTCTAATCAATCTCAGAAATTGCTTTACAAATGCTGATTTGATATCTACGATTGACATCCGTGCAATCAATTCCGTTTCATCTCCCACATCCTGAACCCCCAGTCATTGCTTATTTAGGTCATAGTTTGATCTCCGGCAGTAAAATGCTTCATATAAATTATTATTCTTGGTAATTTACCCAAGAGAATACACGTGACCCAATTCTAAAATAGAAAATTTGACCGGAGATATTTTAAATTATTTAGTCGTGATCTTTTGTTTATCATATTTTTATTAAAAATGTTATCTTTGTCCTTTTTTTTAAGAAATGTCCTAAAATTGATCGCAATATTTATTGATAACCTTCATAAAACTTGTACGTGATCACTTTGATGAAAACCTTGAGAGAATGGATCATAAAAAATGTTCTCCACTTGATTGTTTATATGATATACTGATCAAATATTTTTTATACACATTCATCAATTTTTTGCAATATTTTAAATTAGATATGTTTACATTATATTGTGATATCTGTCATCGCTTCATAATCTATGATCTGTAGCATAAAGCGAGTAAAATGTAGCCGGTTGATAAAACACATTCTTTCAATATAAAAATTTTCGTCCAGAATAAAAATATAATAACAATATATTATATAACCGGGAGCAGCGTTAATGTCTTGTTAAGCAATTTGATTAGCAGCCTCCATCCTGGCGCTAATTTCTCGCTGAAATTAGTAATTCATACTGTCTACTTTCTTTATTCGGCCAAAAAGTTTCCCTCCATTTACTCGACGGCCCGGTATACCCAAACGGGGACAACTTGGCATGCCGAACCGTTAATTTCTTTGTTGTAGGTGCCCGCTATAAATTAAAACTCGCGACGCACCAGAAATGAGTCGCAACTTTGTTTTAAATTACGTCCTGCAGACTTGTCCCTCGTGGTTTTTTATTCTGTATTTTTTACATTTTCCGAAAAAAGACGAAATTAAAAATTTATATGTGTATATATACATATACCAGAGTGGCTTTGCGGGATTGCGAAATAATTACAGAGATTGTTCCTGACAAGTGGATCTTCCCTTGAAAACTCGGACAAATTGCCTCGTTAAATTACAAGAAGTTTAAAAATTACGCATAGGAAAGTGTATGAAGGAATAAACCAAAAAGGAAAAATTGCCAACAAAGCAAACATTTAACACAATGGAGAACGAGTTATTTCAATGGAATTGTTTGCTTTATATGTATACGATGTATTTTATATATTAAAAAGTGGAGTGGCTTAACAATTTTGATATTACTCATATTTTATTAAGCTATAACTTTAACTACCATAATAAAATCATTAATAGTTACTAACGAGCATTTAAATACAAATGCAGAATTTAGAATCAATATAAATAATAATTATGCGAGCGAATTTTGTTAATAATTGCAATCTTGATTTAGTTATAATAAACAAATTGCCCAAACCATTTTTATAATGGTTTAATATATTTGAATTTATATTTATCTAGAAAAATCAAATTTTATTCGTATAATATTTAGAAATATTTCATTCAAAATAATTATATATGTAAAATATAAAGTTTTTTTAATTAATTTCGATCAAACTAATTTATGTCTATAAGTATCACTATCTCAAAATAAACACGCCCGCTTATAAAGAGCTGTTGAAAAATATGTATTTCTAAATTGCAATATTTTGTATGTCATTGTTATAATAATTATTTATTGGATTAACTTTAAATAAAAAAAATCAGCGTAAAAGATTTTGGACTAAATACCTTGTAAAATGAGTATTTGAATTAAATTTTTAGATAGCCATTCGCCTATACAAAGTTTCGATAATGAGTATTTTATACTTGCATTCCCCTGTCCCCCCTCAGTATCATATTGAATTCCCAGAATTCATAGATTTCGACTGAAGCTTGATCTATTCGATTACTATCTTAGCTCAGTTGCGGTACCCTTACGTTTTCATTACAATTTGTTTATTACCTAAAAGTTATGACACTGGCCAATGTCCAGAAATGTCAGGAAAAAATGTATCAATCTACAAAAATTAGATAATCAAAATATATAGCCTACGAAATCAAAAATATCTGAATGTTTAATATAAACCTTTATATTTCAATAAATTTCTTTTGCTTTTTAATGTTCTATTATAAAGTGGCCCGTAATTAAAAGTTAAAATCGTGTCTTATGTTATATATCTTTAATATAATGAACATCAGTATTTACTTTTGCACGATAGATTTTAATTATATGCTTTAAGAGTAATCTATAAATAAAAGTACATTATGCGATATTGAAAATATTCTAGTTATAAAAAAATTAGAAATTAATTATATTGCAATAAATTAACTGGAATTTCTAAAATATATATAAAAGAATTCTAGAATAAGTTTATCAACTTAAAATAACTGATATATTTTACAGAGACACACTAATAGATATTCACGGCACATTTGAAATGCCATTTTGTAAAGGTAAAATATGTTTTATTATGATCAATGTAGCCATGACACTAGTTCACTGGTAAATAAATCCAGAATTCGAAAACCTGAATTTAATTATAAAATAATTTTAGATTATCTGAAAATAAGCTGGCCATGAATAAATAAAAAAAAAATATTTAAATAACAGTAGTAAAAATTAAAAATTACAAATACGTGAAATAACTATTTTTAATAAAAATCTCAGTTTTAAATTAAATAAACTAAAAATTAATCTATTAACGATCTCCGCTTATTCGGTATCTTTAATAGAGAGTTTATTCAAAATACTCCATAAGTTAACATCTTCTAGCGATTTTCTTGATTTTATTCAAAAACTCCTGCTACACTTGAATTTGAAATGTCAGAGTTCTAAATATATTTAATTGAAGTTGAAAAACATTTTTTTTTGTTATTATTTATAATATATATTTATTACCATTTTCTTTAATAGATCAACAGGCTTGAAATATAATATATACATATTTATATGTGATGGTAGTTTTTTTTTGATAATTTATTTATCTTTACAACTAAAAATGCTTGTGAATATTAGGGATATTTTAATCTAAATAGTTTATTATACTTGTTTACTATGTTTTTTTATACTTTTAGGCAAAATGTATTGAATAAATTGTTTTTTTTTTAAATTAAAAATATATTTAGTAGCCTCGTATGGCAATAAGTCGTAGAAACGAAGGTATACATATATTAGCGGAAGGCCACTCAACCAAGTTCCATCCCCGCACTCCATACCGGCAGGTCCGTCTGCATAAGTCATCTCATTGTCCCGCAGACCTTTTCAGTCGCCGCACACAAGACCAACAAAATTCGCTGTGGGGGTTTCTTTTCACCGGCGAAAGTACTCCGGCGAAGAGAAAACTTTTCCTTCTCCGAGTGCCCTTTTTACGATTTATTTCACCACTGTTTATTGCCATCGAGCAAGTTTATCTGCTCCCATCACACAGGAGCTTCTTTCAAACTCTGCCACGCACAAAAACTACCACCACAATAAATGCGGTGACTACGGTTTTTGCCCGGCGATAGCTTCTAGGGCCGTTTTTATATTATTTTTATATCGTGATGTATGTCTGCGACGATAAAAAATAGAGTGTCCATAAATTAGACGGTCAGTTTATTTGTTGATTTTAAAAAATATCATGTTCATTTCATAATTTTAATTTTTTTAAATAATTAATATATATAACCAACGCCCAAAATAAAATATTTAAAATCATTGATAATTCCTTAACATATTTTTTAATTTTCATAACAATTTCAAACTCTGTTGGCTCCCGCAATGAATTCTTCTTCAAATATATTATAACTGAAAAAGAAAATAATACTACATTGAATATGTGGGATATGCGAAAAGTTCATCACGAAGTGTTTCCTGGTCAGACAGACATCCGGTGGATTTTTGGCATGTCAAATGTTCCCCGTGCCAAATGCGTAGTACGGTATGGTAGTCTCTCGGACTTATTCCCTCGCCCTCCCCCTGCCCTCTTTTTCATCCACCTCCTCATCCGCAGATGTTTCTTTTTATATTTGTTTGGCCAGATATAGTTTTATGAAAAACTTTTGTTGAAAAGCAAGAGGAATGGTGGACAGACAACAACGGGCGAGTGGCCCCCCAATTTACGATTTTTTTTTATGTTGTCCTCCCCACCCTCGGCACTTTTGCAGAAATGGATGCCGTTATTGTTAGACTCGAAACACGAAAAAACAACCGCGGAAAAGTATCAACGTAAGATCGGGGCGAATAAAAAATATGAAGAGCAGTTACTCTGAACGAAGGAAATCCTTTGATAAATTTTGAGAAAGTAATGGACATAGTTTTCAAACATTTTATTTTATTTAAATAAAATATATATATCTTTCGTAATTTTTCTGAAAAATTTCGTAGAGTTTTCAGAATTATGATATCGTATTTTTAATAATAAATATCAATTAATGTCTTATGTATTTTTAATCGATATATTTAATGATAATTTAAAAAACGAAAATATAATATTTTAATTATTTTGTATTTTTTTTAATACAATTTCATTCGATGATAATTTAAAAGTATCGATTCGGATGCGAGCCAATAAAGCGATACCGCCTCCTCCGTTGCAGCCTCATGATAACCGAGTGTTTTCATTATTTAGAATTTATAGCTGAGACCAAATAAGGCTTTCAAGGGATACTATATCACCCGTATCACGAACACTCGTTCGGGGGCCAGATATTGATTTACGTTTTCCTACATAATAAAGTGTACAAGCGTCGGTAATGTTGTTTTCTTTCCATATCTGCTACTTTATTCCATATCATTTCCATATCGCAGATAGCGTGGAAAAAATTCGAAATGATTTCCTCCGTTTTCTCAAGGGTGAGATGGAGAGAAAAGGAGAGAGGGAGAGTGGGAAATTCAATTTCTAATAAGCCCGCATTACCCTATTCATGGTCGATGATTGATATTTTTTTATTTTTATTTACAAAGAAAACCACAAATATATGAAATCCAGATAAGATATATACCAATGATATATATAAAATCGCTTATATATTTTTTTGTGAATAAATACATATATATAAATATATATATCTTGCAAAATTGATAATATATAATTACAAATAAAGTGATTTTTTGCTTTTTAAACAAATTGCTACTTTTATTAAAAAATGGAAATGTAAGCAACATTTCTCAGCTCAATTTTTTATATATCTATTTTTTTTATAATACCTGTTGTAATATATTTATATCAAAGATCATCATTTAATATCTGACCTTTGATCTAGAAAAAATATTTTTACTATTTTCTCGACGCATAATATTTTGTATCAAATGCTTTAAAAAAGTGTAGTAAATGCTTTAAAAAAATGGTTAAGTAAAGTTTTATTAATACATATATGCATAGCTTAAAATTAAAAAAAAGAATCACTTTGCAATAAAATCTTCTAAGCTAATCATGCAAGTTTAAGTGCTAGATGAAGTGTACATATATATATGTAAAAAAATACTTGAACGAATATGCGTTATAATTTTTTAATATTAATAATATTTTTACAAAGTGATTTTTAATGGCACTTCCAGCGCTTTTCCTAACCTTTGATGCACTTTTTGTATAACGCTGAACTCCTTTGACAATTTTGTCTTCATTTCTTCAATGTTGGAAAAACGTCATTATTTAGTATAAAAATAGTAAATAAAGCTAGATATTAATATAAAATGTATAATATTGCATTCATTAAAGTAATTATTGATGAATAATGCAACGGGTTTTCCGTCTTGTGACTATATATATGAATATATTAAACTTATATTTCTTCCTCCAAATACAGAATTTTTAATTCAAGCAATGGATCAAGGTATAAAACATTTATAAAGTATTATCTACAAAATACATTTACCCATATAGAGCTGTTATTGGAAAACATTTATAAAGATGTTATAAATATTTGTGATGTCTGAATTTCGTATTAAATAATAACATCCCCAGAATTGATTGAGGATAGTAAGACCCAAACAGAATAAAATGACGCTGTTTAGATATCTTGTCTAAATTACTAAATAATTACATTTAAATATAGATAAAGAGGATGTTATGAATTTTATTAACAGCCAATCGAAATGAGCAACGACGTATTGATGGACTGGCAAGAGAATAGATCATTTTTCAGGAATAGTGAAATTAAATGAATAACCAAAGCAATTTGAAACTAAACGAAAATGGGTGATTTTTTAAATATAATTTAGAATGGCTTAGTTGTCCTCAAGGGGCAAAGCGCTGAACCTAAACACTTTGCGAATTGTAATTTGTTTTAAAAGCAGTGAATGATGATTTTGCTTGCAATATATTACTTAAATAAAAATAATATTTTCTGTACCACAATGTTTTTTTATAAAAAAAAACACGGATTTTTAATTGATAGAAGCAATCTTCATTAAATCGTCTCAAATATTAGTTATTTTGTAGATATTTTATTTTTTGTTACAGTTGCAATAAACACGTTTCTTTCTCGGCACTCGAATAAAATTTAATTATTGGTTCACTTTTGACACGCGAATTTTTCCGAAATGTCCTCGAGATAATTCACTCACCCCCAGTAAAATAATGAAACGATTAAGGTCCGGACCCTAATCGGCGTCGTTAAATTTAGATCACGTGCCGATGTTCATCTTACGACAAGTGCGTCATCTTAATTCAGCTGGTGTCTGTATTCGTGTCGGGGTATACCCTACCCATCTCCCGCTCCTCCCCCCGCCAACAGTTGATTTGTCACTTTATTCGCATGAACTATTCCGACCTTTTCCCAGTTTTAATATCTCGTCTAGACAAAATTTAGCGTTTTTCTAAATACAGTACAGCGCTCAGTCAAACCATTGAATTCGTGCTCGCAATTCGAACTGCTGAAACACAGACGGAGATTTGTACGACAAAGAAAGCTGAACAATATCCATCAGAGCAGCGCTCTTTTAATAAATGCCATTTTATTTTTATTCACTTGCTAAATAATTGTTGGAATGCCGTATATTTATACATTTTATTATCGTACGTGTTTCGAATTGGTCCGCTTATATTTTTGATAAAATATAACTGCTTGAATACGTCTGAGTGTAATGCGTCGGGCAGTTCCGGAGGTAATGGAACATTAAGCACTCGGAGCCCGGATGAGGATCCTCCCAAGAACTGAGAAATAAAAACCGATGGCGCCACATTCAGACGCCATCCGATGCACTGAAAATTCCTATTTCACAGACGCTTAAAAACCATTTCAATACGATGAAAAAATTGCGGTCATTCGCTTTCGCGCGTAAAAAAATACCTGGAGAAAAATATGAGTTTTCTAAAAATGAATTTCTTAGTCCAGAATTTAATTTAGCTTGCATTGATCTTGTTTATTGCCGCTATCTGTTATTTTTTCTACGCAATATTATTGAAATGTGAGACTGGGACTAATAACGTGACGCGTACAGATCAATTCACCCGAATACACACATCGGGTATCTACAAATTAAGCAACGGGGCACGTGCTGGAGGAAGCTGGAAAAACAGAAAAACACAAACAAGTCGAATTTTCGGTACATTGAGAGAGTGCTTCCATGAATATTCGCTTCGGTTTGCCTTTATATTCCCAATGCTTTCTTCAGGACTTATGCCGGGCGCCAGACGTCAACTTTCGGGCCAATCTTTCTATTTACAAAACGAAAGTTGTTTTTATGGAAATGTATCCACATTTAAAAATCCAGCCGCTAACTTGAGCCGTGCGCTTTTTTCCATATTATTTTCTTTCAAATAAAATGTTAACTTGTACTGTAGCTTGCTGTCATCTACATTTACTACATTACAAGAACTTTGAAAGGAATGCAAAATTTTAAATTTTATTATTATCTCACATACTATTTTCAATATAATCAATTTAAATTTTAGACATGAATATATTTTTTTATTCAGCATTGAATCTCGACCATCGAGATCCAAATCATTGAGAAAAACATCGCGCTCGTAGCAACAGAAGCGATAATTGTTATAATATAATATAAATACTTTTTTTTGCAATTAAGGCAATAAAAGATAATTATTATTTCTAAAATTTATTAGGACCGGAAGTGGTTAATTTAAATTTATTCTATAGTCAACTAAAAAAGTTTGTAGCTTGTAGGATTTATATTAAAAAACTTAGGGTCCTAAATAAAACCCCCCTGGCACGGCTAGGATATATATGTTATTATAGAGAAGAGAACAAACGAATACCGAGACAAACCCCCTCCTACTTGCCTGGACACAGTCGAGAGGGTAAAATCTGATACCAACATGGTAGAAGATGTACGTCCAATGCCAGAAATGGCCAAGAGAGGGAAACTCTTTATAAAAAACCGCATACCAAGACGGCTCGGGTCCCCACGGTATGGACACGAAAGGGGAGCCCTCACGTCACGTGTGAGACTTAAGTTCTTTTGGCCTCGACTACCATACGAGAGTTTGGTGGGGCCCATGCCTTCAGCGAATGAGAGCCTTGTGGCTGGCAAATGATGTTGATATCTACATAGTTGGCCAAGTGGTTGAATAATAACTCTGGTTACCGGTGAGATTCCGAGAGTATCTGTCCTCGCATTTGGCGAAAGAAAAATCCTCGATATCAAGGAATTGAAGTAATGATCTTGAGAAACAAACTGTAAATGGAAATGTGAGTAGCAATATATGACTATATTTATAAGAAAAAACATATATGTGTTTTTGGGTAATATAAAAATGGAATTATATAAGATGTTTATGTAAAAAAAGTAAAAAAAAATCATATATTCAATTAAAAATTGAACATTAATTAACTATAAAATACATCAGAATATTAATTGTATATTTTAATAGCTTTAATTAAATTATTCTTTTTTTTATTAAACCACATTAAAATATTAAAGATATAATATAGCTGTAATATATAAAAATACATTGCTTCCTCTGTTTTAAATAAATTAATGGGGGAACTGAAAATATTATATATTAAATTATAACTAAAATACCGTCCATTTATATTGCAGGATCTCGTTTGTTAATACACAATTTTAGGAAAATATTAAAATTTATATTAAAACCTAAGCAGTCATGTAAATATTATGAGAGGAAAACGGTTGAATTATTCAAAATGTTTATATTTAATTTTATCGCGTCAGGGTTGACACAAAAAATATAAAAAATATATTAAATGAAAGCAGACTGCGATGGGGCTCGTCAAATGTACGGCAATCAATACGTCGCAGTTTTACGTGACTTTTTGTTTCCGGACTTCACATACGTACCCGGGGGAATTAAAATTAGTACAAACAAGCGCTGTACTGTGTACCGAAAAAATATAAAAAAAAAACATGAACGTACTCCGTATGAAAAATATCCAGTTGCCCACGTGTGTATTGCTTTTGAATTAAATCCCTAGTAATTAAAAAGATACGTCGAAACCCGCTCGGATTATTTTTTTATCGCGAAAAATGTGCGCGATTTTGAAAATAGCGTCACAGATTTGTTATTAATTTTTCAAATAAAATACTAGTCATAATTCAGGCTCAGCGCAATATCAATCACTTGTATGCGAAACGTTTTAATATTGATAAAATATTTGCAGCAATAAATTATACGCAATGCGTGATACGACAAAAATAATTACGGCCGTCTACCATATGTGGTGAGGGATTAAGTCTTATCGTATCGGAGTATGGCCCTCACTCTTCCACACAACACTAGTACAACACATATCCAATCCAAAGAAAAACAAGGTTTTATATGTTTATTAGAAACACGCAATGTTCCTTAATTGGCATCCAATCATATACATCTTATCCATTCGGGATTAGATCCAGTAATGGACGCGAAAATGAAATAATAAAAAAATAAGAATGTTTGAAAATATGTAAACGCTAGATTTAATCACAAACTTCCCACAATAGAGAAGAATATATAATGCAAAGAGTCTCTCGAGCAAAGACTGTTGTAAGACGAATTAATAATATTTCTACTTAGATTTGTGTATCGATAAACACAATTTCAAGAAACTTTATACATTTAACGCTCGCTTTAGATGAATCAAAAAATAGAATATCTAAAATACCGTTTACCTTGCTATTTTTATCAATGATGATAATCAACTGAATTTAACAGAAGTATCGTACCAGATGCGAGCAAGAAAAAAACAAATCACCAATGGCAAGAGAAGCAAATATTGTTGTTGTTTTTTTTTTGACAATAATGGAAAATGGTTATTAATAACATTTATTCTTTTTTGACTTTTTTAGACAAATAAAAACAGTTCGATTGTGTTATGTAGGTTTTATATGAAAAGAATTATTCGCGAAAAATCGAAAACTTAGGATCCCAAATAGTTCTCTAATAGATACCTTCTTTGGCACGGCTAGGTTAACTTTTATTTAGTTTTGGATGTTTAACTTTTTTTTGTGAATAAGTGTATTTTTTTTATAATTTTCACTATATGTAGTTTTAATTTGTGTGGATGTAACTAACTTATTTTATTTATTTATTTGAATACGATGGATAAATGGCATAATAGAAGGATTTCAATGCGCCAATCATCTGTATAAAGATTTGATAAAAAATGACTCCAAACATGCAAGGGGAATGAGTCACTTACGCTAATACTCCCAAGTGTCAAACCATGACATAGGTTAATTTTTAATTTTAATATTATTTCAGTTGGACTGAAATTTATATTATTTGTTTTATAAATATTTATTCAACCAAGGATAGATGACATTAAATTAATTATTTTCTACGCGTCAAACTACCTACATAATTATTTTTATACAAAGTGTGGAGGTATTGGATTTGTTCCTCTTACATACCACCCCCTGGCCAGTGTTATGAAGAATTCTCTGAATTCATAGTTTTCGTTGGACGCCTATCCAACTTAGTTCAGTCGCGGTTAATTGGATTATCAAAATATATGCATGTTACCTGCAAGCCATAACACTAGTTTTCATGTATTAAAAAAAATGGATCTATATACTACCTATATCCAGTGGCGTACGTATTGATGTTGGGTGTGCTGAATGTGGAAATTTTTTTTAAAAAATATAGTTCTTTTTAATGAATTCTATTAATATTTATACAATCATTTAATTCTTCGTTTTTGCGACATAAATTTTTCAAGTAATATCAATGGAGAAAAAAATACTTATAAAACTAAAACAGAAGGGCACACTTTACGATAGTTCCTATTGAAAAATTTATGTCGCAAAAACAAAGAATAGAATTATTGTATAAATAATAATAAAATTCATTAAAAAAAAACTGTATTTTGTTTATAATTCTTTTTCCACATTCAGCACACCCAACATTAACATCACCGTACGCCACTGAATAAACATATATATATTTAGAGTTTAAATAAAAACTTACACATACGCAAGGCTTGATTTTTTACCTAGGTAAGATAAGTTTCGTTACTCTCGTGAAGACCTTTATTTTTCGTCAAAATACGAAAATTGTATACCGCGGACTCTAGCATATATTACACAGTTTTTATAATCTATTTTCTGTATAACTATTAAATATATACTCTTTAAGTTAGTTATATTATCCACAGCTTCCGTTTGGAGTGGAAGCCAGAAGCATATTTTGATTTAGAGAACTTGTCTGCGAACGACAACTGCAACTTGGAACCACTGATTACTTGTTGGGTACAGCAGAGGAACCCGAGGCAATAACTCAGTGCACAACAATGACGAGCCGACTCGTCCATCAGACGACATAAATTTGAGCTACACATTGCGAAAATCACAAAGTGGAAGACTGATAAAGCGAATTAATAAAACAATAAAGCACGCCGCGAAACTCTGAACCCGAAATAAAAATGGATTCGGTAATAGACGGATTATGGAACGAAAACTTGAGCCATTAACAAAACAAAAGTTTGCTTGCGTTTTTGTTTTCGGCAACGTAATAATAAAATATATATATACCAATATTAAATCGGAGTATCGCTTTATCCTTTGGAAGTGCGGGACCATACTCTTTGATCGTGAAAAGTTTCTGAAAGCCCTCAGGCTCTTAAACAATCACTCAGCAAAAGGTTTGAGCTTAACCTCTAAAGCTAAAGTTGCTGTTTGGCAAAATTTTAAATTGTAAAAAATAAATCAAATTAAGTGAAATGATTTTGTATGTCTCATTGAGAAATTAATGATTGTTTTGAAATAGCGTTTAATGTAATTCGTATTCACATACGATCGTGGCGTTTTATCCTAGTTCACATTACAATATAAGATATTCTTAATTATATTTTAATATTTATTTGCACGCTACTTGTAGATTTTCCGTATCATATACATTTGCGAAAGTCGTGGGGCGTGTAGGGCGCCATAATCCATTGATACATTGCAGATATGAAAATCAAACCGTGGCGTGCACAACGTCAAGAACAAATTAGCGCGGTTAGCCCGGGGCAAACAAACGGGCGACCGGCCCTGGGCTAATCTGGATTTATGTTTATTGCCGTGTTTATCGCCTTGCCTTGTTTGTGTGCGAAGGCATGGCTGCTGCTTCCCGTTTGTGGTCAACTGACAAAACGCTACACTTTAAATTGGCTTCCAACTAATGTAATAATCACCTGTTTTATTGTATACCTAGGCACACTTACCCAAAAGGATCACGCCCCCTCACCCTACCGCTCCTCTTATCCCGTATTTAAATGTTCATGCCTGTACTGATATATAGGACTGGGGATAGGGAGAGGAATTGTGTTGGTCATTGGCCAAATAGACGTAGTTTTCAGATATAGATATTATTAATCGTGTTTAATTGGCTGCTTGTTTGCTATTCCGTATTTAGATTTGCAATTTTGTAGTAATGCTATGTTGCTATAAAAAAACAACAATACATCATAATATAGTCCCTGGACAGATCTATAAAGCTCGAAACTTTTGCATTAATAAATTATAATACTTCGAAATAAACTTTCAATAAATCTCCTGAATATTCTACTGTTAAATATATATATAAATAACTCTTTAAGTGTTAAGTAACGATACATTGTTGACAACAGCGAGCAATACCTCGAAACGTAAAATCGTATTTTTTCTTTAAATCTGCCATTGCGCCATAAATTCACCGCCATAACCATTAGACTCTGAACAACCATAATTTTTAGTATTTTATACTAGCGAAACATCTCAATGGCCGAAGGGGTTATACCGTGGTCATCCATGTATGAACTCAAATAATATATTTAACAAAATTGGAAAAAGCTAAAACCATGATCATTTAAAGAAACATAAATAATAAATCATCATTTTAATTATTGACCGGAAGAGGGCATGCTTTACTCAAAGGATCTTTAAAGATTGGTAAAAAACTAATGGCTTTTAGAAGTGAGATTTTATAAAAAGTAGCGGGTAGTCACACAAAGTAGTACTTTATTAGATATCTTTTTTAACCGCCTAATTTAACTTCTTTAAATATACCATTGGTTAATTAATTATTTCTCTAATAAAACGTTACAAATATACTGATTTTTTTAATACTTTGTAATGAAGATAACTAGTTCTACGATTAAATTCTAAAAATATGACGATACTGTATCCAATTCAAGGACCTTAATTACAATATAAAGTCAGTAACTATATGTATAAATATTTTTTTAGATTTCAACGAGCCCGAAACAAGAGAAATGTCTGAAATATCTGAACTAATGGAAAATTTTCAAGGCTTTGAAAATATTAAGCGCATAGAATACATTTAATATCTTTTGGGTATTGATTATATCATCATCATCATAAATTGCCAGCCACAAGGCTCTCACTCGCTGAGGGCATGGACCTTACCAAACTCTTGCATAGGTAGTCGAGGCCAAAGGAACCTGAGTCTCACACGTGACGTGAGGGCTCCCCTTTCGTGTCCATACCGCGGGGACCCGAGCCGTCTTGGTATGCGGTTCTTTGTAAAGAGTTTCCCTCTCTTGGCCATTGCTGGCATTGGACGTACATCTTCTACCATGATATATAAATTAATATAAATAAGCAATGAAGATAGTATGCTCAATCTCCAAAGATAAAAAAAAAACAATTAGGATGGATGGGAAAAAAGAAATTATCAAATATATTAGTCACAACATAGTACTGACTACTATAGACCCTTTGAGTACTTCGACCTATGGGAAAGTATATACATATGTATAAGTATAGAATAGCTCTTTCGAAAATTAACAAATTGTTAAATGATTCTTGTAAGCAATCAAAAATCACAGATTACTAGTTTCGATTGACGGTGATTTTTTTTTTAGAAAACTAATTATTAGTATAAAAACTATTATTTGGTCAGAAAATAGTAATTTCATTAATAATATTGTTAGGAAATTTTCGGCATCAAGTTTTTTTTTTTTAACTTTTTCCACACCTTTAGGTGCGTATTAGCCTTATTAGTATTATTAATTTAAAAAAAAAAACTTTTTTTAATCGGATATTAGATTTAACCCCATAAACTCTAAGTAACTCATAGATTCGACTAAAAGTGGACAGAGTGGAAAAGGTAATCTGATCGAATACATAAATTATTAATATAATATATATGATATACAATACAGTTAATCCTAATATAGCGCTCCCCACTATAGTGCGGTTTTCTATAGTGCTCCTTTCTAGGGCGCTGTTCTATAAAATACCAAATTCAAGGTCAAATTGCATATTCCGAAAATATGTAATATTTTGGATAAGAAGACTATTTGCCAGTATGTTTTGTCTTTAAATTTCCCTATTTTTTGTATTAATTCTGCTTTAACTGTACACTCAATCAATTAATGAAAAAATATTATCTTTTCGAGTTATGGAACAAATTGTGGTCGTATTTTTAACCTCTATTTTTGAATATAAATTGACTAGT
This sequence comes from Philopotamus ludificatus, assembly GCA_022495035.1. Taxonomy (NCBI): domain Eukaryota; kingdom Metazoa; phylum Arthropoda; class Insecta; order Trichoptera; family Philopotamidae; genus Philopotamus; species Philopotamus ludificatus. The sequence continues at coordinate 37,570 of JAGXCT010035505.1, read as the reverse complement.
ATATATACTATTCCATTTTGTTGTAATATAGTATTGTATACCATTCCGTTTTGTTGTAATAAAAATATTTGAATATAGGTTTAACATTATAAACCTAAAGAAGAGTTTATCCACATATAAAAGATATTTTATATTCAGTATTCATTTTTTTACTCCATTTAAATAATACGTCCCTGTAATAATAACCTCCGTGAGTGTCGATTTCTTCGAATTTAATATAATAATATTATGTCTCTTAATTTTTTATAATATATAAAATTTAAATAATAATAAAAAATATGCAATTATATTTATTTTTAACCATGTTATCTAACGAAAAATTTAAAAGACAACATATTTTCTTAAAACAAAAAATATCATTTAAAATGCGAAGAAAATTCAGCATTTTTCATTTAATTTCTTAATTTTATTATTATATTTTTATTCTAAAATAAAACAAACAACTACCGAAAGTGCTTATTTATTATACTTTTTATTCTATGCGAATAGTTATTAATCGTAGGCTTTTGCGTTTTTAAAAATAAAACTAATGAACCACCGCGTTGACCTTCTCTGCTTCAGCATATTAGTTCTTCCGATATACCTAGTGCGCATTAACATACTAAAAATTGAATAAGAAAAATTATCGATGTACTGATTTCGTTCAATTTAGAAAATAAAATTAAAAAGCCGTTCCCAAATATTGTATGCGTGCTTCATCTTCTATAGGGCCGGTTTCTATTGCGTAGTCTCATGTTCTGTGCTATAGACGGGCTAACAGTTATTTATTAAAACATTGTTTTGTAATTTTATAATCTCAATTGTTCAGTACCCGAAATAAATATTTTTTAGGAAATGATATTATTTATTGGAAAGTACATAATTATTAAAATATTTTTTTTGTATTAAGAATGAAATAAATATTATTTTGTAAAGTAATATAATCATTGATTTAAATAATATCGTAAATTTAATATTTTTAATGCTTTATTTAAAGGTTACAAGTAGAATAAAATGTATTTCCATCTCCTTGCTTTATATTTTCATCGCATATTATTCTCGACATACATACATGAGGTACTCGAGGGACATCAGCCTGCTCTTACGTATAACACTTTCCTCCGTGTACATACATAGTACATGTTTAGACACTATGATACGAGTGTATCGAACGTGACGGGTTCATTAATAACATATAAAAGCAAAATTGATTCTTCAGACTATCGCAAATGATGTATCCTTCAATTCTAATTTATCAGTATAATTTTCTAAGTTGCTTTTCTAACGCTATTATTAAATTAAAATATATGTAATGAATATGCATTGTTTACGACTAATGTATTTTTACGGTTGGCAAACAACCCAAATTGTCCGATTTACATGCAAAATTATAGCGATTTGAATTTCGCATTTGCATGTATTTTTCGAATGATGGCACGTTTGGCCAAAATTGGCGGCAAACAAAATGAAAATCCGCTCGTTGTGAATTCGTTGGGTTTTTTTTTCAGTGGAACGCTCATTAGAACCGCACCAACTTTCAGCAAGTTGCCGATTTTTTTCGCGGCCAAGAATCAGTGCGGGGAAATTGGGTTAGGCTATTTGCTTTTGATTTGAATACAGAATGTTATTTGGCATGGCGGTGTCTATTTTGGTGAATAAGTGCGAGACGTGCTTGAAACTTTTAAATACGCTCAGCAACGCTAAATAATAAAATCGACAGCGTAGCTTTCATTTTCATACTTAAATAATTTATATATTATAGAAAACGCTTCCATTGCTTTGAATAATTAATACAACTGTAACGAAATAAAACATATATTCAATATTCTAATATCACATATCATTTATTTATTATATAAATTATTATTAACAACTCTGCAATAATGCAATTCATTACATTTGTTTTATTGATTATATTTGCTGTCGACGTCACTAGAAATAAATATATATTATTATTAACATATTATTTAGTTATTATAAATATATTTTTTCGGAATTACCTCGCTCAACTTTCGGGGGTCCTCTTTTCGATTTCAGAACCAATTCGGCTGACTCTGAGTAAAGATCCAAAATTTTCGCCACACACGTCAAGATTGGTTCACCACGTCTGAAATGTTCTTCCAATAAGTGTAATGAGACACGAAGGTCGCTCTGAAAAAGGTTCCGTTCAATTTCACGATGATTTGCTATCCCGGAGGGTATCTAAAATATATAGAAGGATTAAAATCATTTTTATTACATTCATAAATACGTATTTACCTCTTTATTGTTGATGAAGAATGTGATATTGGGCGGTGGATATGACGGCGGTACGGTACAATTAATTCTAAGAGTATCGCCGGCCTTATAAGTCGGATTCTCTGAAACGATTATGGGTCCTCCTTGCGGAATTCCTTTAAATAAATATTTACTATAAAAAATATCACCTATATATAGATAGAGAGAAATGTAATATTTTTATAGCGCTGATTAAAAAAGGTAACAGATAGTCCGAAGTGAATATGTGTAGATGTTGCTGAACTTTTAAATCTAATTCTCTTATTTTGTTTTGCATAATTCTTGCTGCATGTGGTACTTTTCCAGAGAATTAATTCCTGATTATTGATAGCCTCCTTTAATCTTACTAATTGGACACAATAAATCTTTCTGACGCATTGTAGTAGTAATTCATAGTGAATTATTTCCAAAATACCCCAAGAAATACAAAAGAAAACCCTTTTTCTGTCAATGAAAACATGGGAACCTGATTCAATGAGAGTCACTGGTGTTTTCTCCTCAGGTTGGTAAACAGAACCCAATTTGTATTCTCAATAATAATCCTTTAAACCGATCCGCCACTTCGACCCGAAAACAACTATGTCATCCGAACGGGGTATATTTATAATGGAAAATAAACCCCAGCCATTTCATGTCAAAGTATTGATTAATTCCTTATCAAAAGCTATCTTTGTTAAAAATAGATTATTCTAAGAGTAAACATAGTTATTTATGATATGCTTCCTAATTTCCTCGCACTCGGCACATCGTGTTGAATGCTAGAAAAAACATCGCGCCGTGGCAACAAAAGCAAAAATTGTTTTTTTTATTTTTTTTTACAATTGCAGACAATAAAGGACTATGTTTATTAATAATATTTATTCATTAGACTTTTTTAGACTAATAAAAAAAATTGTGACATGTAGGATTTATAATAAAAGAATTATTCCAATAAAACCGTCTTACACACCACACGTTTTTAGTCAATCTCTTACCATTGCGTTTTTTACTATAGGCCAAAAATAATATAAACAAATAATATAAACAAATAATAAGATTACTAAAAGATCTTTAAAACGATGCTTACAACGTTATAATAGTTTTAACGAATTTTTTTTCGCTCTACTTAATAATATAAATTGAAAAATATATTTAATAAAACAAAGTGACTGCGACGATATTTTCAGCACCTTAATGTTTCTAGCAAATTCTAAAAGAGCTTTGCACTTAAAATCGAGTTTTGCTCGCGAGGAAAAGACAATAGCCCCTTCCGTTGCAGAAAAAAAATAGTTAATTGGATCTACGAAAATGAATTCTTCTGGTGCAGCCAGACGACATAAAAACTAATTAAACCTCTCTTTTCAATGAAAAAAGAATCGAGCAACATTTTTCAGCTGTAATGGAAGTGTAAATTTATGATTCACTTTATTAAATAATAAACGGTTTATAATGCAATATATTTATATATAATACATATAACGGTTGCTCTGAAATTAAATTTAATTGCAATATCCACGAGTTACATCGCAAATGATATAATTAGATTTTCCGGCACGCTATTCTGAAGAAATAATCCCATTGTTAGTACTTACTGACAACTTCCATATAGTTGGAAGCAGCGAATGTGAGGAAAGCAGGGGTGTCGCCAGAAACTTCGCAAGTGAAATTACCGCCAAGACGAGATTTTACATTTCGTAGAACAACCTGTGTTGCATTTGAATTAGCCAGCTGTAATACAAACGTTAAGACCGGTTAACGTCTAAATTATTTGTTCACCCGTACGTCCGTTTCGTCGTCGACTTACGTCTACGTTGAAGATGGAGAGGTGGTAGGTCCTCGTGGGAGGCACTTCTGATGGACAATATCTATAAAACTCGACGATGCCCCTGTACCATTTAATGCAGTACAACTCTTCGCCGTTTAGATTGTATAGGCATTCGAGTAGAACTCTACCTCCTTCTTTCACTGATGACGGAATTATGCGTACTTCCGATACATACACTGCAAATATGCCTTGAAAAAAATATATAAGTTCAAATAACCCTGATATACATCCATTAATTAGCTAAGTAATCTCTAAAGAGTATCAGCAATTATCATCAGTTGATCAAAACTATGCTAAATATGATTTTAAGGTAGATAAATATTCACATATATTTAAATAATAAAATAAAATTCGTATATAATTTAATTTATACAAATTCAGGATTGAATTTAAAAATTTTCACATTTTCACGATAATTTAATTTTTCACATTTTCACGATAATTTAATTAAGCACAGTGACATCTGTTATATTTTCCTTAAATAATAAATTTTATGAAAAATACTTACTGTGGAATCGTATTATTATAATAAATAAAAATATAAATAAATTATTTTTGCACATTTTATATTAAGCCCGCATTTAAATACATTTTTACATATCGCAAATATTAATATTAGCACAATACTATTATCATTTTAATTAAATGTTTATAGAACAATAATATTTATTGTAGATTTGTGCAATATTAATAGTTTATATTTATAGTGTATTTTGTATCAACGTCCGAATGCCTTGAGGCGTCGTGAAAGACTGACGTTAGTTTCTTAGTTTTCGGTCCAGATAAACAAACGATAAGAGTATCGCGTCCTATGGCAATAAAATATTTGTATTTGTATTGTATACATATATATTATTTGAAATTCCATAAAACGTATAATACGAAATCTAAATGTGCGTCGTAAAATATTTACATTTTTTTTATTGAACAATATTTTTTGTCTACGTCGTTCGTCTGACACTAACATATGAAAGCATTTAAATATCTGAAGCATTCATTCAGTTCTGGCCATGCATATAAATGGGAATTCTGTTTTATTTAAATTAATTATATGCATATTTTTTTTAATATTTCGTCTATCGCGTTTAAAAAAATGTTTGTCATTCTAATATGTTTATTTCTGTTGTTGTTATTATATTAAATTATTTTCACTTGCCGACAAAAAAAATTCTGTGTTTCAACACGTGTGTTTTCCCACATTATTTCCGTGGAAAAATACTTTTCTCGAAAATACTAGCGAAGGAGGAAGAAATATTAAATCCTGAATATTTTAGTCGTTTATTTTTATCGTCAGAAAAGCTTTTACTTTACAATAACGTTTACAATTCTTCTGAGAAAACATTGATATTTCTCATAGGGGCAATAATCCCGACCATTAATAGTTAATATAACATTGATACTGTCAACATAAACTTATTATATGAAGAAAAAAATATATTTCCTTCATCGATTTCAGATTCAGCCGACGTCTATTGTAATATTTGCAATGAATGCATATTTAATATTTATTTCTTTGTATATTACAATTAAAAATATGAAAATATTATAAAATAATTAACGTTATCATATTTATTATAAATGTTTAAATACAAAAGAAATGTTTTACGAAAATAGAAAATTTAATGTTATTATATGCTTAAAACTCTTTGCAATGATGAATTTATAGAATTTATTATTGCAATAATATAATTTATTATCAGGTATTCAATTCTGTTATTTGGCATTAATTCTATATAAATAAGTTATATACGTAAATTTAAAAATATAATGTATAAATCGCGTTAAAATGAAAATATATTAATAAAATAGTTTTATATTTTATGTTTATCATTATTTTTAAATAAAATTAAAGATAATTAGATGCTTTATTTTTTTTTAAATATATGTATATAAGAGAATCTTTAGAATATGTAAATATATCTTATATACAAATAATAATTTTAATTAAGACTTAGTAATAATAAATTTAAATTAAGATATTAATTTATTTAAATACAAAGTTTTAATTGTTAACATGTTTTATATTGTTTTATTTATTAAATCATTAACTAAACCATTTTAAATCAATCATTCTCTTATACGAAATAAAGTACTTTCCACCAAAAACCGTTTAAAAAGTGAGAGAATTCATGAAAAGTAGAAGATTGGTTCCCCAAATAAAAAAAAACTATGTAATTTCATAAAAGAACAACATTTTGGTGAAGAAAATCATTTAAAAAGGATAATAATGAAAATTTAATAAATAAATTACAGTCAGCCCTCCTATAACGTGTACTCTAAATTGCTTTTTTCAACAAAATGCTAATTTTTTCGTGGTCACATTTTATATTTCGTTAATATATAATACATTGCCCAGCGACATTAAGGTTAATGCTCTTTGGCTGACAAGGCATTTGTAGAAAATAGTGATTGATAGGAAACGTTATAGGAGGGCTGACTTTATACAAATTATTATTCATACATATGTATTTTAATTTTAAAAAAATATACTTACGACATGTCGAATGTGTTAGAATCTAGTGAAGCTTACTGTGCTGTATTGTTAAATTTATTATTATTATGAAATCTGTTATTCACTTTTGTGGACATTGTTTAACAAGTTGTTTATACATTTTTTGATGTCGAGCCACACAAATCTGAAGGTCCTGTTGGAATTTTAAAGCTCTTAAAAGTTTGGATCATAAGTGAGAATCTCTTTAATACTTTTAGCAATTGGAAGCCTTTGTGATAAATATCACCATTTTGTTTACTTTATAGCCCCTCTGGCCGGTGATGGTGAAGAAGAAGAAAACAACAAACCTACTCGGTGCGAAGTTGTCACAGCAGTTCATAAATTGAAGAACTGTAGAGCTCCTGTCCTGGATAATATACAAGCCGAGCTGATGAAATAGGAAAAACGGCTTCTTTATCCCTCTGACGACAATGGGAGAGATGTGTCCATCGGAACAACATCTGCTGAGCTGTAAACTTTTTCAATATCATTTGAAAATGAAAGCGACAGAAGCTACGAAGGACATTTGCGAGATTTACGGTGACATATTGAATGTCAGGAAATGCCAACGATGGTTCAAAAAAATTAAATCTGGTGATTTGTGTTTGGAAAACGAGCCTCGAAGGGGACGACCCGTCCAGGCGGATGAAGCAGCCGTGCATTCTGCAATCGAAGACGATCCGATGCTGACCATTGAAAAATTATCGCAAAAGGTCGGTACATCCTGGTCCAGTACTCAGAGGATCCTAAAGAAGATTAAAAAAGGTGTTTAGGTCCCACACGCATTCACGCGCGATCTTGGATGGGTCACCCTGTTGCATCCTCTATACCCGCGGGATCTCGCACCATCTGATTTTTACTTATTTCGTTCTATGGAACATTTTCTAATAGATCAAAATTGCAATTACTTAGAAGAGGTGAATACAGCCTTTTCAGACTGTTTTAAGTCAAAACCCGCAGAGTTTTACAAGAAGGGCGTGGATGATTTGAAAGAAAGGTGGCAGAAGGTTATAGATAATATGGGGAATTATTTTGCATAAGAAAAATTGTTTTGAATTTCATTGAAAAAAACGACATTACTTATGGGTATAAAAAAATGTAAAAATGTCAATGAAATAAAAGCAATATTCTCTGTTAATATTTTTTTTATGACAAATTAAATTTGAAAAGTATATTTCTATATTTTATTTGATCATATGTTGTGAATCTCAAATACATCTAAAATATTCACTCCATCATCTTATCCTGATGCTGACATCGTACAATTTTGATTTTAATTAAAACGAATCTAAAGCGTTGTTAATTTATTTAATTTAAGTTTTCAGGAAAATTTCATTTAAAATATTTTGTCGCATTCTTAGTTTTTAAGGTTGTCTGGTCGAAAAGACGAAGGTCGATAAAATTTTAAATGAAACAGTTTGGATTGATTTTGCTACATACTCCTTTGAAAGCCATTGTCATTTGCATCGTTGGATCGTATACAGAACCATCTTTCATCTCCATTTAACTAAAACGGAGTATTTGGTTCTTTATCGATTCATTTTTTCCATAGTCGCTTGCGCAGGCCTTTGGTTTCATCTGTTATATTGTGAAGTATTTATACGCTAGTATCATAATCTTTTTACTAATTACTCACTTCGAGAACTATTTTTAAAATTAAAATTACCAATATTAAATTGTTTGAATCACTTTTAGCATTACTGATTACTTAAACAATTTTCCTACGTGTTACAAATATTTTTAATTGCAGTTGTTGCATTATTTTTTCGGCAGAATATGTACAACTTTATTTTTCAGGTAAAAGATTCTCGACCTTAAGCCACGTTCAAATTATTATTTTTGTAAAAATAATGTTCTTTAGATTCCAACTGATAAATAGAACACAAAATATGTCTTGGAGGACCAAATACCAAGTTTAACAAAATTTATTTTTTAATAAATATCAATTTACTATAAGATTCAGGACACATAAATTAAGTTTTCTTAATATTAATATTTTTAAGTTTTTTTTTCTTGTATGTTGTCTTTAACACATATTGTACAAAATCTGGAAAAGGAAGCAAAACCTAGCTATGCACTTCCTAATTCCTGTGGAAATTAGCGTATAGCAGAAGAAACCTGGATTATGCAAATGAGGTAACAAGATCTCCTTAAACCACATTTTGCATAATAAGCCAGACGGCTGGAGTATGGCTGTAGTCGCCTTGCACCAATATATTATGCAAGCATTAGTCCCCTAGTCCCGACAAACTTGCGCAACGGCTTTTTCAGGACGCCACAATAGCGCTCTCCCGTCGTCAAACGTCGAACCGTGATAATTCACTGGAGGTCCGGATTTTAATTCCAATATATTCAAGCGAAGATAATTCACGAACGGAAAATAAAATTGCACCAATAAAACATGCATTAAATATTTTCGACGAATAAATGTTTAAAGCGTCATATCTTATTATGTATTTAGCAAACGGCGAAAGTTTCAGGGCACAGTAACATAATTCAGAGTTGATGAAGTTTGATTTACTCATTTTGATACTTAAAACTTTTCATTTGAGCTTCAAAATTTTGCGAGTGTGAAACCAACTTTCGCAAAATACCCATTGTAATGAACTTAATTCAGATTGTGACCTTTACCCGCCGCTCCTTCCCCGACCCGCGGCCTCATAATTCAGAAGTATTATAAGATTTAATGGATACTATTACCGGGGAAAGATTCCCGTAAAGTTGCCAGAAGGAAAGGTAACCGAATGTATGTCGACGTCGCGGAATTTATGACTCTGTGCCGCTGTGGCAAGTTTTCGAATAAAATTCGAGATAAACATATTATTTTCGAGAGTCAAACGAGAAACTTTAACAAGCTGGCATACATCTAAAATTTTTCAATACCACGCAAAAAAATAAATAAAACATCGACCTTGGTCTAAAGGCTATAAAAACATATCCATAATAAATAAATTCCATTATATATAGATTATGTTATCATATTTTTAAGCTGTGTAATGTTAAATTTTGTTTTATTTAATCTATAACGTCTCAATCTAACCTAAAAAAAATAATACATTTTTTCGTATATATTGAGAGTCATGTGGGGTTGAGGTGTCAGATTCTGATTTAATTATCCGCCGGTTTATTGACAATAAGGGCTGCGTATTAAAAGTGCTTTAGGGTTGTGCCGAGGCCGTGTATAGGGGAGCTTCTCAGAGCTTCCGAGCCCCGGCTAATGCAGAAGCCTTGATGCCTGAGCTTTATCTTAATCGCACCTCTTTATATCGGACGATTTTCAGTCTTCTTTGATACGTGTCTCAGAATTTATATCTCCTATTATTCAACCAAACACAGAACGGGAGAGGATTTTTTGCTAAATGCCGTATAAATCACCTGTCTCCTTTGTTTAATGTGTTGCAAAGATACGTACATAATATCACGTATTTTGTTTGTCTATAACCGAAATAAATCTCAATCTTAGTTAAATATAAAAAAAACATTTTTTTAACTTAAATAAACTGTTAATCCTCTTTCTCTCACTTCTGAGGAACGTGACCATGGGTATGATTCCCCTTATGGAGGACATTGTACATGGTTTTCATGGGAATTTATAGGCGCAGTGGTTGTCCGTTGCTTTTTTCACGCAATATTTTTTTGCCCGCTTCCCAGCTTATATTTTTGACAATTTATTTTTTATGAAATGAAGCTCATCAGTCTCCACCCCACCCTTCTGTTGACCAGCCTCACTCAGAATTCTTCGGAATGATCACCCATCCGAGTATTATCTGCTCTCGGTAAATGACATAATTTGATTGAAATTACCTCTATGCTATGGCGGGTACTCTTGATGAAAATAAATTATATAATATTAACAAATATTCTCTAGAATTTATGGTGCGATCATCTAATAATCAATATCAACAGTTGTTTTTGTACAATAGCTATATCTTGACATTGGTAAATAAATTGGTTGTTTAATATTTTTGTTGTTACTTTGTTTTGTGAAACTTAAGACTAGACAGACTCTAAACTACATGCCTCAAAAGGATTCATCGCTACTTTGTACATCTGGTTAGAAGAAACAATAGCCTGGAAAAGCTCGACCCGCTTGCTAACGTTCAAGGACTCAAGGTAAAGGCTATCCGTTCAAACGATCAAATTTAGACTCCCACTATAGTAGCTCTGAAGTAAGATGTAGAATGCGGATGATTCTGGAGATCCATAATCAAGAAGATACAAGTCAAGAACGGTCACGATCTTCAGATATGATTTGCACCGACTCATCAGCTTATAAAAAATCATTTGTTTTTAAATTATCTTTAGATAGGGCAGGGTTTTTGTCAGCTTTGAAATACATATTTTTAAAAACCAAATTTTGTTGTAATATTTTATTTATTTATTATTTAAGATCGTGTCTCATCCTATATATATATATATATATATATATATATATATATATATTTATCGAAGAAAATATAATAATGCGATAAAAATAAGCTAAATACAAGTAAAAGTTGCGGAGAAGAATAATATATAGGGCAGCAAAAGTTTGTCTGGTATGAAGGGACTCTCCGCCCAGATAAGCCCCAGTATTTACGTTGCCGATCCAATCGCGATGCCTTTTTCCAGTTTTATTTCTACGTTCGCAAACAAACATCCCATCAAACAGGAAATGATATTCGATTTTCCCCTGGTTATTTACGTACAACTTTCTCGAATCGAAACTTATTTTTTATTGATGGAATGTACCGCCAGGGCCAAACGATGGCGCTTTGTGACCCGCCGATATTTATGTACCCCGCCCCCGGTGTTTTGATTTCAAATTATTTCTATGCGTATTTGAACGCGGAAATTTCAGAGAAAATTTCTGACATCACATGCAGGATAAGCCAATATTGTACGCGAAACCTTTCCAACTAATTGTGGTAACTGCAACAAGGATTAACGCTCAACTGGGCTCTTTAAATTAACCCAATATTCTGAATAATAAACAGCTTACTTCCAAGCATCTTTCTAGCTTAGTGTTTGCCGTAACAAAGGACTTTAATGATAAAGTTTATAAGCGACGGACCCGGGCTTCCTTAATCTCACGTTGGTTACGATAAGTAAAGGTCATCGTACTTTAATCCGGCCTAATCGCTTTGGAAACAGGAGAGATTAATTTATTTTGGAATCTATTATTTATTAACATTTTAAATATATAATTTAAAGATTCAACGTAACACTAATATATTTTTCGATAAAAAAAACAGTTACATTTCTAGTTTTATATTTTTTATATATTCAATGTCAATGTTTCTGTGTTCATTTTAAGTATGGTTCGGTATCCAAACTCTAGTTTTTTTTATTTATCCATGAGCTTTAAATGTAACTGTTTTTTATCCGACATTATTTTGTAGATATTATTATATAGATATTCATATTATTAGCTGATAAATTCGTTATGACTTATATATTAGTCCTAATCTTTTAGTTTTTCTCTCAAGCTTTTAAAATGCCGTTTATTGTAATAATATAATTAATTTCATAGTGTTAAAACGCATTTTATTGAGTATAAATTATGATATTCAAAAATTGTTCACTAAAATATAGAACAACACATCCTGTATATCCAAAACTAGCATATAATTTATTTATTGTATATGTCTGAGTCCCACGACAACGCTCCAACAGGTGACCCATCAACAAAATATCGCTCTAAACCGCAGGACTATATACTAGATTATTTCAACACAGAGAATAAAAGGTTCTATATCCCCTCGAACAGCCCCGGCAATAAAAAACACACCTTGTATCCGAAATTAAACAGGGCCGCTCCCTGGCGGCAACGCGAAAGAAAGGTGGATGAGTGGTGGAGGGGCACGGAGGGCGAGTATGTTAATTTCCCGCAACATATGCCCTAATAATTTGGGGCGCCCGGGGCGCCGGCAACTCTCGCGGCAATAAATCAGCCCATTTTGAATACACGAGTTGTCGAGCATGACCCCGTATTTATGTGGGGATTTTCCGAGTTTTCCAGATACTCTTCCTGTGTCGGTGGAGTGCGGCGCCAGGGCCGCTCCTTCGCCACATCTGTGCCCCTCCTTATATTTATGCGGACTCGTTCGACTTTTATTTACTGCCGTTACAACTTTATATCTGCTCGGGAAAAACTAGTTTTTTTTTTCGCAGCGCCCGCCTCTGGCTCTGATAGTCGCAGCTGAATTTATTGCTCGCCTTATCCGAGCTACAGCGTTAATTGAACCAATGTAATTTTTAATAGCTACGCATCATAAAATTTGATCGGTGCATGTATATAGAAAATATCATGTTTATCTCTGAGATTATTATTTGTGTGGATCAAAGGTACTATGGGCTGCGCCATACTTTTTCACGATGACATATGACTCGACGGCTAGCTAATCCAATTACTACGTCTTCCATGCCTCACTCGAGAGACAGTCTGAGAGACGGCCGCGGCCGCCGCATTATACGGTCTCCTTACTCGGTGTCTTGCATAATGGTATGCAGATTGCGCAGGATGTGGTCCTCGCCTCCTCACATAGCGCCAACAATTTGCACCGAAACAACATTACCACCGTGCAGATGCGAGATTAAGTTGTTAACGGCCCCGGGGACTTGCAGATCACCTCGCCACTGTGCATCTCTGGCAAAATTTGATTATTGAAGTTAATGTGTGGGTCGGTGATGGAATGAGGTTATGTTCTTCATCTCGCTCAAGTCAAGAGAACGTAAACATGGGGCGGGCTCTTGTTTTGTATTAATTATGCATAACCGAGTTAAATTAGGGGTGAAAAGGTTTCAAATTTTAAGTAGATTAAAAAATATTTTATTTACGCTAACAAAAGTGTATATATGATTTTGAAATCTTATTTATTTGTACTAGTGGTTATTAATTATTAACTCATTGTTGATAGTGATGCAAACTAAGATTTAGATAATTCACATCACATATTTATTGAAGAATAATACAGACAGCATTTGTTATGACAAATGTAAAGAGAGTCGTGCGGGTTGTATATCGGCTTAGGATAGAGGAGTTGAAGGAGCTCGATACTTTCTTTTCAGTCCAAACCCACCAAATTGTATGTGAATAGGGGATTGATAAGTTGCCAATAAGATGGGAGAAGGTTATATTTAACAGTTGTCAATACATAATAGGCTAATATAATTTGGGATTTTTTTTAAAGCAAAATAAAAGTATGATAAAAAATCGCAAGTTATTTATGACTAAACCTAATAGTTATTCATGATATGCTTAAAAAATTTGCATTATTTTTGATTTTACTATTAATCAATATGACGCGTAAATGACACGCACACCCAGCGATGTCCCGCCGCAGATTGAGGACACGCCGCCGGTAGACCGACCACCTAATTCTTGGGACACGTGTTATTAGTAAACGTTTCACTCGCAGTTGACACATTCTACCAGATGCGAGTGAGAAAAAACATCTTGCCCGTGGTGACAGGAACGAATACTGTTGTATTTATTTTTTTTCCTAATTGCAGACAATAAAGTTCATGATTATTTATAATATTTATTCTTTGGACTTTTTACACAAATATGTACAAAATTCCCAAAGGTACGGCTAGGTTAAGATGCCAAAAAATAGGCAGAAAGATTCTTTATAATTTATAGCCACGGCAAATAGTTCGATTATTTCCAATGCAATTTCTGACAAATCTTTAACTAGTACCCCTTACCTCTTTACTGATGTCGTTTGTAATACAATATAAACATCATTTTAATTTATCGTATTCTAAATGTTTGATATTGGATATTGCTGAATAATAAAAAGGATTTCAGATGTATATAATAAAATAATTACCTGTCAAAAAATGTGTAAATCGTATAGGTGCTAATTTTTCGATTTGTTTAAATAAATAATTTCGTATATGTCTTATTTTATAGAATAAATTGGTTTCAGAGAATAAACAGAAATTTATTATACAAAAATTGGAAAATACCTTATTTTTAATGAATTTTTATTTATTATATATTTAAAAAAAAAACTGTATAATTTATCTCAACATATATTAGGGCTTAGCACGTTGTTCAAAATCGGGATATGTTCCTCTAATCCTTTATAACTGCAATAATTTGACTCGATATTTTCTGAAACGAATTAACTTAAGTCTTCAGCATTTAACATTTGTGGTACTATCTAAAACAGATATTAATTTATCTGAACAAAATTGTTGTTTGTAAATAAAGATATAAATTATAAACCGGATTTTATCCTAATATAATACATTTTTAATCCCTTCGGAATGAAATTAAATGAATTTGGATGTAAAGTATTCCTTGTTACCATTTTTTTACATATACACCCCATTTTTAAAAAGCTTACAAAATATATACTGTCACGTGAATTATTTGTTCTAAGAAGATTCCATGAAATAAATATTTAATATAAGAATTTTTAACTTCAGGCGTTAAATGGGTGTTGCTCTTTAGAATTATAAAATAATTCACAATCACTTATTTCGAAAAAATAAAAAAAAAACATAACGTATCATAAACATATATTAATAGCGAACTCGTATAAATGGGATAAGTGTATTATTCACTTGTCAACTATTATATCCATATTTAGTTATTCCACGTGCTAATATTAAATTGGATAAATTCTGTAACAACATTTCCCTCCATCTACTAATTTAAACTCCATTTAAATACTAGCTAATATAGATTATATTATCTAGTTAGAGAGTTAAAACCGATTGACATTTGACCGATTAATAAATAATAGAAATCACTGTCGAATGGTGTAATGGCAAGTCCCGGTAATGCGCGCGTGTCCAACAACCAAAGTCACGGATTACTGAACACTTCGGTAATCCTAGCCGGCTCTCCCTCTCTATTTCCTATACATAGTACAGGAGTCCGCAGGCAAGTTTCAGGACAAGCTTTGACCCCTCACGATCCGCTTGATACCCTTAAGAATCCGTAGTAATGTAAAATTGGTGCTGAAACACGCATACGGGGTATTATACTAATTTTCATAGTAAACTGAGTACAACAAAAGTATTAAAAGAATTATGGTTAAATAAAAATATTAATTGCTTTCGTAAAAAAATATTCGTATATTATTTTCTTTGAAGAAATGCATGACCACAAATAGAAAACAATCAATTTTTCATTAAAAGTCTTAAAGGAAATGAAAAGCTACACTCGTAGCAGTGGCCTCAAAAGCCTTTCCCTTTTCTGCTCCAGATTTGATCATGCCAATTTAACAATTGCCCATCGTAACAGAAAAGCAACCTTTGTTTTATATCAAACAATAGCCGATCTACAATTTCTTGTGTATTACAATTGTTTTTTTTTTGCACAAAAATGTTTCACCTTGTTTCATTAAATATTTGAGTGGCTTTGAGTGCTCTTGATCGTTAAGAAATTCCGTGAAAATTTATGAATAATTAACAATTTTATTCATCCGCCAAAAATCTTAGGATCCTAATGTTAAACATAATAACGAACACAGCTTTGTCTCGGGGCGTATCTCTTGAAAAGCCGCAGATGTACGGGATGTTTATAAATCAAAATCAAAAAGCCAGGGGTAGGCAAGTACTTTGACAGTTAAAGATTTACAGGGGTCCTCGGAGCTTGTCCGAACTCCAAAAAACCAGCAAACTGATGTTATATCTTTTATGGGACCATGAGATGTACATAAGACATTGGGAGATATTCAGCAAAAGAAATAACTGGTCACCAACAATTAATCTTTAATGTCAAGCACACGAGTCGCTATCTTTTTGCGTCGCTTTTTTCTGCACTGTCTCCGACTATTTATTATTCCAGTTTTTTCGTTATTCGGACAGACGAGGAGACTCCCCCGATAAGCGTAAAAATATACTGTTTTATTGTGTTCGACGAAAAAATTGAATACATTTTTCCGAAACATGTTTCGTTGTCGTTTAGCCTTTTTTATTATTGCCATAAATGGACGAAAATATCGCAATAGTTTCATATAAAATAATCTGTTTCTCATATTTATGAAGCGGCTATATTCGGCCCTTTGTATTTGTTTACGGTTGGCACGACTGCGAAGAATTTGAGTCATCGGCTCGCTTGTTTTCGAAACTATTCGGCATTGTTGAAAGTTTTCGAAACCTTCATCAAATTGTGACACTGCGATTGTGTTGAATGTAATGTGAATTATTTAGGGGGGCGTAAGTATTGTACAATTATTCATCATCAACACGGCTGATGGTTGAGGTTTTATGTATATAGAATTTATCACATTTAGCGTAAAACGATACTATTGTCTCAAACTTATCCATACATTCGTTAATTCATTATTAAATTTGCACGACATTATACGTATCATTTTAATTAAATAATTAATTATTATAAAGTATTTGTATTAATGACTATATTGAAGAAAAACAATTTTGTCTATATAAATTAAAATCTTTGTAATATCTGATTACTTTTAATTATCTTTATTTAAATAAATTAAAATCATAACAATATTATACTTCGACAAATTGTATAATTTTAGTTAAAACGATTAAACATACTGCCGATGTAATTCATTCTCTAAATTTTCTTATGTAAATAGATCGATTTATGACCTATCTTAGTTTAATATTTATTGCTAAAATTTTATCTCCAAAATGAATTCTAAAGATTCAATCTCCAGTCAAATTAATTTATTATCCTAAATTATCCAACGCGAAAAATTATTAATAATCTCCCCCGATATCAAAGAAAATAATAAGTGTTCCATTAAATTTAAATCTTTTGGATATTTTATACCATCTTTATATTTTTATTTATCTAAAATGTGTATTTAATTAATGTAAATAATATATACCTAACCCTTAAACAAAATTGAAAATATAAACACATAGCGTCATTAAATTTCTCAAGTTTTCTTAACGCGGTTAAGACGGGTTTCATTGTAAATATTCAAGTATCATTAATTTTTGCTCATCAAAAGGAGGAAAATAAACAAAGAAATGCAATGTTTCGCTATTAACTAAAAATATACAAATAATAGAAAAATATAAAACAAAATCAATTAAATTTATCACTCTATAAAATGTAAATATGTAATAAGGGTAAAATAAAAAATATTGTTTCTGAATTTATATAAAATTGCAGGGTTATTGATGAATACTTCAGTATAATTAAATATTTTCGAAATAATGTCTACTTCTTCACAATTTCATTGTGTTGAATTGTTTAAGAGAGTTTTATTTCCACGTCAGTGACTTCATCTGTCTTTTTAAACCTTCAACGATTTTTTCTATGAAATAAAGATCCAAAATGCTTTTCAGTTTTATAATTTTTCCTAATACAATACTCAGATAATTTATCATTATTTAAGAGCATACCAATAATTGGAATGAATTTGTATTTTTAAAGAATAATGAGGCTGCTACAAGAGTGACTCTTAGTTTTTATAGGTAATAGGTTAACCTAAATTATTATAGCTTATATAATAATAATACAGTAAATATATTTAATAAAATTTATACCCAATTTAATAAAGTATTACTGCACTTCTTGGTATACTGAAAAATTATATATAAGATATACTTGATTTATATTATTTTATATTTAATCCATTCATTTTATTAAGTGCAAAAATTAAATTGACTTAATAAATAGAACATGTATGGATATTAAAAAAATATATTAAAAGTAATGGGACAAGGAACGAACAAGAAATTATTATCCTTGCCAAATCGCGAATTTAAATGACGCTGAAAATATTTTTTATACCAAATATTATTATGGATATCCGATAGCGATATAGACATGTTTTTAAATTAATAATTAATGTAGATGTATTTTTGTAAATTTTGTGTTAAATGTACATATTATGGGCATATAATTAGCTTCCAAAGGAGACGCACATAGTTTTTTTTTTATTTCAACATCCAATTGATAAAAAATCTTCAAGATTTTTATTATCGTAAAATAAAATATATTTATTATTTCTTTAATTAAAATTATATAATATTTATCCCAATTAAACTATTAATCATATTGTAATGTATGCTTTTACACTATTATTTATTTATAGAGAGTTTCAAAATATTAGTACGCTAAAATGGTATTCTAAATTTAATGTAGAAAAAAATTCATATACAAAGTTATAAAAGATTTAGAATTGTTTTTGTACTTTTTTCCACCTAATTAAATTAAAATAATTATCATAGGTAAACATATTAGTTTAATAATATAGTTACTAAATTGAATTCTTTCTAAATCTGTAAAAGTTATTTTTTAGATATGAAAGCTAGTTCAGAAAAAAAAATTTACTATCTTCTTGTTTCTAGATTTTCAACTATTAAGTTACGATATATAGCTGATGATTTTGAATGTAAAACAGTTTCGAAAACTTTGCCATCTAAATAAAGAAAATCTTAGAATCAGATCTATAGTTCCAATCCAATTTTATGAATATTTTTGATACATTAATAAATTATCATTAATTCTTTTACAGTTCCCGATCTTATAGACTCATGACTTAGCCCATTGAATTCGACTTGCACAAAACACTTCCGGACATGATCTCGCTATACATGGAATTGACCACGGTGCAATTGAGTAACCCCCTTTCCAAACTATTTCACTCTCCCAGCTCCAGCACTACGACTATCTAGGGTACTCTGGCGTCTAGCAAAACCATAAATCAAATTTGGCCCAACTGAGAACTTGGGACCAAGTTGTAACTGAACGTTGCCACGGCTGGCAACAAACAGTCTTCCAGCATTTACTTACTCCCTGGGCCGTAGAGAGCTTCGGCCAACTTGGGTAATTAAATACACCATCATCACCTTTGTACAGGATTTATCAAGTCGAGGTTCGCAAAAAATCGATACAATTAAACTACGGAAGTACGGAAATTTACGGTTTAATAAAATTTATCGTTTTATTTTTTACACTGATTTTTTGTCTGACACTCTGAAATTTTAAATTTTGAAAATAATAATAATTATATTATATAAAGATAGTGTATATTATCTTCGCAGGTAGCATCAGATCAATTAAAAATTAAGGAGTTGTATTTGTCTTAAACAACAAATAAAACAGGGATAAAAAAAATTAAGCCCTAGAAAGGTAAAAGTCTAAAACTCAATATATAACAGTTTTAAAAGAGTATATGTATTTCTTTATGTCAAATATATTTTAAATTGAATTTTATGTCATCTCTCTTTATTCATATTATAGATTAAGAAATCAACATTCGTTAGAAATGTTATATTTTAAATTTATTTTTTTCTCAAAAAATCGATGTATGTATGTAAAGAAAAAGTCAATTAAATTATTTGTATATTTATTTAAGATATGTGATAATTTAATATCTAATCACAATTCTATTTATATGTATAATATTAATCAGTGCATAGTATTTCTTTAAAATCATCACATTCTGATTGAATACCTAGAAAAATATATTGCTATACATACTCACATTGTATGATGATTCATAGAAAAGTTATTGGGTGAAGATTAAAATGCTGATATTTAATTGATATTTACAAGTGTATCCTTACTAAATACGTAACAATGAAATATTATAAGAAAAGCTATGCTCCTAGTAATTCTCTAGCCAATGTTTCGCTATGCGAATCTGGATAATCATAACTATAAACTTCGTAATCGAGCGAAGCGAACGTTGTGATAATCATGGTCATAATTAGCAATAGTATTGGAATAATCGACATTGATTTGATCGAAGCATCTGAAGATGTGACTGAAAATTTAATTATAATTAATATTTCATTTAATTGTAATGTAACATGAAATTAAGCTCACTTCTCTCAGGTTTTGGATCCATCGATTCCACAAACGTAGCTGTCGCATATTCAGCATATATAGGATCTAGATTTGCGACGCATCTTAAAACCATTTTTCCACCTCTGAAATGGGGTGCTGAAAGTGTTAAAGTCATGCCCAATTCAGTCCACTCTAAACCGTCATCAGTCTCATGCAACTCCTTTGTTGCTAACGTCATCTAAATAATTTTAAAACAATATTATTCGATCTTATATTTAAATATAAGAAAATTATAATGCCTACCACTTGATTGTTGATCAAAAATGTTAAATTAGCCGCTGGTTTCGATTTGGGTACGGTGCAATTTGCTTTTAGGACATCGCCAGGGCCGTATTGATTCTTGTTCGTTCGTATCACGGGGCCACTGTCTGGTGGATCTGGTATTGATGAAATTATTTATATTTTTTACCGCATTTTATGAATAAAATACATGGTCAAGTGCGAAAGTTTCCTTACAAACTACTTCGAGATGTGTCGTCACATAAGCCGTAGAGAATGACGGGGCGTCAGCTGAAACTTCACAGCTGAAGTTTCCTGACATCGTAAACTCCAACTCCTTCAACAACACTTGTGTGTGGTTGGAGAGTGACAACTGAAAAAATAACGCCAATATTATATGAGGATATATCATCATATTTTGAAAACATAAAGAATATATTGATTCAAAAGTTTTAAAATAAAATGAGAGTTTTCTAAAAAAAATAATTTATTTGTAATTCTTATCTTGTTAGTTAGTAAGTGTAAATAAATTAATAATCGATGTAGTTTAAAATTAAATTTAGTATCATGTATCATAAATATAACATTTTTTTAAATTTGCTATAGATAATGCAAATCATTCAAATTGAGTTCCTTGATTTTTTGTGACAATTTAAGTCATTTTGAATGCCAATGTAAATTATTCATATGACATTTTTCTATTTTTAATCAAATTACAGTTTTTTATAATATTCAGATCGATTATAAATAAATTTTGAAATATAAGTCTTTTTTTATGATTACGGGTACAATGATTAGGCCAAAGGTTCGCAACGAGGTTTACAATTAAAAAAGATTCCAGATATCTATTGGGGGTAGATTATAAAATTTTCTCCTTTAAAATTGTTTATTTAATCAAAAAAGCATATATTTTATTTAGCAGACATATTTTCTTAATTTAATAATAATATGCAAAACAAACTACGAGGTAAAAACATGAATTTTAATCAAAATCGACCATTAAAAATATTTGTTCTTTATTTAAATCTTATTACAAAAATAACAAAACATATTTTATGTTTATATTTTTTCTCATTTTTTGACAAAACTGACAAGAAAATTTTATTGTATATTATAGAGAGAAATATAAGGGGGTCGAGGAAGAAAATCACTCTTATCAAAAATTATAAAGTTCTTCAAAATAATTGATATTCATGTACACAGTATACTTATTTTTATAAATGTATATAATATTTTACTTCAGGTTTATTTAAAGTTTTATTTGCAATTTAAAACTAATAACTAATTTGTCATAACAGCTCGAAATTAGCCGCGTCCTCGGAAGTGGGTTTATTTACAATAGAAAATAGACCCCAAGCATTTTAATTCAAGATATTATCAATATCTCGATTGATTTAAAAAAAAATGATTATTCTGTTAATAAAATAGTTATCCATGACATGCTTCAAAATTTGGTCAATGTTTTGGATTTTCTATCTAATCAATATGACGCGTAAATGACACACACACTCGGCGATGTCCCTCTGCAGATAAAGGACACGCCCTCGACTGAATTATCGCGGAATGTGTAAATCGCACGGTTTCACAGTGATAAAACATCACGCCTATGCCAACAGAACCAAATATTGTTGTTTTTATTTATTTTCAGAATTGAGGACAATAAAGGTCAATTGTGATTTATAATATTTATTCTTTGTACTTTTTTAAATAAATACAAAAAGGTTGTAACAATATAGGATTTATATTAAAAGAGTTATTCAAGAAAAACTTGGGGTCTCAAACTGCTAGATTAATTATGTATTGTATAAAATATACATGGAAGTGAATTCCTAGCTCACTTTCCTTTATTAATTAATTATGTGTGATATTTATATTAATTGATATTATAGCATCTTTTCACAGATATATTCATTAGCGACTTCAAAAGAATATTATGTAAAGTTATAAAACTTTCAAATTTTAAATTGTTATCGAATTCTTAGTCACCATTTAATCTTTCGTTTTATTTTTGAAAGATGGTTGAATGGCATTACAGAAAAATTACAAAGCGCCACTAAAACATATAAAGGTTCGATAAAGCTTCGAAACACGCGGGAGCAATGAGTCACTTTTCCCTACATTCCTGATTAGTGTAATAAAGAATTGATAAATTTTGCTGAAAGTTTAACCTATCCAGGTACTAAGTTAGCTTAGTCGCGGTGAACTGACCTTATTAAACTGACTACAAGCAACCTACAAGCAATATCACTGGTTAAATGCAACTTAAAGAAAAATATATTACTGTATTTTTTTGTTATTTACATTTATTATATCTTTGCTTAATATTAAAATTTTTCCTGAATAAATTTGTCTATCTTGTGCAATTATCATAAGTTTCTACTATCATATTTAATTTTAAAACAGAAGAAAAAGCGTCCAAAGTAAAATTTTCCTCGAGCAAACACTTCCTGCGGGACCTTTGGCTCCGGTCACGTCTCTTTGCTTTCGAATTTTGTCGTAGCAATCCACGTCGCCGGATATTGCTGCGATGCAAAACACATAATGCACCAGCGCCGTCAGCGGGAAATGCAACTTGTGCAACTCGGGGGGCGCGGAGGCAGGGAGCCTCAGTCTATGGAATCGAAACTTGAAATCTCTGGCGGTGAATATACAGGATGTATTCGAATTTAATGGGCAAAATATGTTTATTCGCTATTTTCAGTGATTATTGGTATTTTATTGAAGCTAATGGAAATAAAAACATGATGAGAACAATAATTTTAAAATATTATTAATCTTTTGTCGAGTCCCTTCGCGACATAGGTTATTTTCCCGCAACTTCTATATCGAGCCTAATCAGCGTTTTGGAACTGGAGTCTTATTATTGATGACTCGATCTAAAACAAATTTTAAGCGCACTGGGCTAAAAATATTTAAAAATTACTAGTATTACAAAGATTGGTATATTTATTTGCTATTACTTATTTATTGTTACCTAGCGTTGATTAATACAATTTTCTATTACTTAAATGCCTAATCATAGATCACGTCTCGAATGTAAAGTCAAAACAAAATTCATAGCTAGATGAATAAAAATAAATACTTCTAGAATAGTTTTATTTGTTAAAATTTAATATATTTTATACTATAGATAATCTATACATAAAATATTATGAGCAAATCCTTTCCATTTGAAAAATTGTGCATTTTGATATATTAGGAGTACTGCAAAAGATAAACTTTCCATTGTTATTTATAACTTTTTGTTATCATATTATTTGTTCTCTCAACATGTGTTTCAACTACTAGAAAAGATAAAATTCTGAAATAGCAAAATCTGGTGAATATAAAATATATGTTTATATCTTATCCCTTAAAAATTGTCATTGGTTCATGGAGATGTAAGCTTCTGCAATAATTCTTAGGTGCTTTGACGTGAATTTAATTCTACAAATGATTCAGCAAAATAATATTTTATGTTCGACATATTATTGAGATATCTTTCAAAATTCTATCACGGGATTTTAATCTCTAAAATAATACTAAATTTTTAAAAAAAAATTGTTGCACCAGTAGCCTTTAAGCCTTATTTCTAGCCTAGATATGTTACACTTGTACAATGAAATTTAAAAGGTTGTCTTTTCGGTACTACTTTATAATTTATATTATTTAGATGACTTTCAAAATAGGTAAATCAGGTTTTTTTAAATAAATATGGGTAAATTTTAATTTAACAACTAGACATATTTAATTTTTGATACAGCAAAAAAACATGATTAAAAATTTATACGCATTAAATATTATCATACTTATAAATATAACCTGAATAAAATGTATTTATCAGGTTAATAAATGAATTCGCTGGTATTAAAAAAAATGTTGAAAACAGTGGTGACGCACTGTTTTCGCATATAAATGACCTTTTACGTATATTACTTTAATTTTGTTATTCCTTTAATTAATGCTGATAGCTTTAATGAATACGCCATAAGTAATTAGTGTTTTTTACACGATATAATAATTTAAAAAATAAAAATATTACAAAACTTACATCGACATGTATCCCCTTTTCGGGAAACACCTTCCATATCGGCGTATCTTTCGGTGAATATCTGTAAAATTCGTGTTTTCCTCTATACCACTTGACTGTATAGAGTGGAGCACCCTGCATATCGTATTGACATTGAAGGGCCACGTGACCTCCCCGTATGACCGTCGAAGGAACCGCTGTTATAGTAGCCCTAAGGCTTTCAATACCTATACATATAACTCATAAGCACTTACTAAAAATATTAAAACAATCTAGTCATTTAAATAAATGGAAAACTTACCATTGACATTGATTAATAAAATCACTGTTAAACTAATAATTATTTTAAAAGACATTTTTATATGTTGTTTCATATTACACTTAATATAAATTATATCATCCTTAGAGAATTTAACGGTTCTTGCACTTTGTTTTAAATATCATATAGAAACTATTTTATTATATGAAACTTTTCCGTAAAATGACAAAGGACACCGAGGTAGGGGACGACTGGCCGAAAAGCCTGACTGAAAGCTTATGAAGCGGATGAGTGGAAAGCATGTACCTAGTCTAGGCATTGTTACCACACACATACACGTAAACGGGGAGTGGCAGAAAATTCAGCCGCAATTTTTAATGACTATTGCTAATCAGAATAGTGACCCTACGTTTTAGGAGAAATTTATTACAATCTATTTATGAGTATTTGATTACTTTTTTGTATGTATAGATGTGTCCAAGACATCCATGGATGCTCTCCAAGCATCGGTTTGTTGTTCTTGCGATTGACGGTTAATTAACCGAAGGGTGGACAGTGCATTACCCGAGTCAGAGTGCACCGTCTTCGTAGTCGAGGACGTTAATTAGTATAGTACTGCGGTACTAGGACAAGCCAAGAAGTCATATGTCAACCAGGAGCTAATGGAATAAATTCATCAGCGAACCAGTCGGGGCAGACCATTGTTGTGGGGCAAAGGTGCATGCCTCCCTTCGATAAATTATCCAGTCTCCCCGCTGTGCAATGCAAATGGTCTTGGTCAGATTAATAGACTATTAACAAAAATAGAAAAATAGGGGCAAAAATTAAAAGTGGCGAATATTAACTTGACCAAGAAAGTAAATTTTTATCTAACAACATATTTTTTTATTAAATTTAAGAAATAGTTTAACGACGAAAATAATTAAAAGTGAATATAAAATATTAGACAATAATGATTTTATTTGATTGAAATTAAAATACATGTATTGTTTTATTATTTTTTTACGCATCCATTAAAAGCATGACTTATTCTTGCATATTTTTTTTAATTTCGGTCAAAAGTGTAAGATTTGTAGCAATATGATCTTTATATTCATTAATGCTAACTACGCACTTTAATTTAATTTCATCATCGAGTGGTTTAGAAAAATAAGACGGTTCCAAAATCGCTGTTAGATAAGCGCCATTATATATCAGACCATTTTCCAAATTATATGTCTCTTTTGCTGATGGTAGTATCTAAAATAAATACATTTTAGTTTATTTATTTTATTTGACTACAATGGATGAATGACATAACAGAAAAATTTGATAAACATTCTAAACACTATAAAGTTGCAACGGGAACGATTGCTACTGCCTACTTCTCTTAAATGAAAAACTAAAGGAAGGTTCCATTTTTATTCCCATACTGTGGTTGTCTAATTAGGGAATACGTATATTTTTATTGAACAAAAGTATTATACCATAAAATTTACCTCATTTCCGTTGATAAAAAATGACAAATTTGCAGCTGGACTAGTCGGAGTTGTCAAACAATATGCTGTTAAAATTTCTCCTATTGCATATTCAGTCCTATCAGTTTTAATAAAAGGGCCAAATTTTGGCGTAACTATAAAATAAATAAATATAGTATGTATTAAATATAAATTGTTTTTATATTATATTAACTTACATACTGCATCAATGCGTTCTTGAGCAAAACATGGCTCATGTTTTAAATCTTCTACCTCTAAGACGCATTTATAATCGTCCGAGAAATGTCCTGTTATATTATTTAAATGAACATGGGAACCATTTGATCTTTTCTAAAATTGTAATATATTAATAAATGAATAAAACTAATTTGATGGTATATTATTGTATTACGTCTATAGTAAATCCAGGAACTGCAATGAATGCAGAACAATTGCAATCGCTTGCATATTTATAAATTAATCGTGATCCTTTGTACCAGTATGTATTATATTTTGGTATATCAATAATGTCATCAAAGCATGATAAGATGACATCGTCACCAAATTTTAAATTATCCCAATGCTTTCGCATAACTGGCTGGTATTTACTGATCCCTGAAAATATTTTCATAATTTATATTTATTTGTTTATTGATACTCATTATTTATTTTAAAAACTTACATGATTTAATTTTGATGACAGATTTTTTAGTGATATTCTTTATAGAATTTTTCTTATACAAAGTTTGTATTTCAGAAACGCATTTAATCTCTAATTCACCACCTTTAAAATGCTTTTCGTTTAACTCAATTGATAATCGTAAATGACCGACTTTTGATCCGCCTTTATACGTAGATTCTTCTCGATGTACATCTGATATCTAAATGCAAACAATTTTTAGAAATATTTAATCACTTGTTTTATGTATAATATTATCAGTTTTATGTAAAAATAAATACCTCCTGATCATTAATATAAAAAGTCAACAAAGCGACAGGACTCGATTTAGCTGATGAACAATTTACATTCAACATATCACCAATATCAAATTCGCCATCTTCCATTTCTATGCTTGGACCAACTTCTGGAATATCTGTATAAAACACATATTTTACATTATTCATTTAAATATTATATTTATTTATTGATTTCTTACGATAAACGTCAATTTTCTTCGATTTCGTATATGTTGTAAAATACGGAGCATCCAGACTGACCTCACATTGATATAAACCAGATGTTCTCGGGGTAGCATCTCTAATCATTATTTTTCCATTAGATGATGCATTGGCCTAAAATGATTGTCATTTTATTTTTTTATTATAATTGTGGGTTAGGTAAATTTTGATCTCACGTTAATTTTTACTCCGTCAGCATTATTGAATATCCTTTTTTCATTATTTTGAGGATGATATCGGTATATTTCATAAAATTCCTTATACAATTTGATAGCGTATATTTTTGAATCTATAATATCGTGTATACATTCAATGGTAATGTTTTCTCCCCCGTAAGCTATTGATGGTGTAACTCTCATTTCGATATTATGTGCGATTACTAAAACAAGTTTTTTGTTAGATTTTTTTTAAAAATATAATGATTGTGTTTATTTACCTGCGATATTACAAGTTATAACAGTTATTATTATATATTTTAAAATCATCTTAGATGTACGTGCTGTTCCTTGACTTGTGATAATGAAAACTGATAAATTAAATTATTTTTATTCAGGTCAAATTGTTTCTTATCTTATTATTACTTAATAAGTGAAAAACAAACTTTATTCATATATTTTTTAACTATCATACATACATTAATTTTAAGTGAATATTAAAACTATCGTGGCCGCATTAAATTACCAAAAACTTACGCTATTGAAAGTATTACTTCAAATAGATGTAGCATAACAGTTGCAGATGTAAAAATTCATTGAACGTATTCATTGTTCAGATGTGTATGCTAGATCACCGGCCACAAACGGTCGGCGCGATCATGATGCATATGTGACATCATGCGGCCGGCAATGGTCAAACCAGTGATGATGCAACATATGCATCACCGGCCACGAAAGTGTTAAGACAAGTACATAGTATTCAATCAATTCAAAGGTTTATAAAATGTTTCTACAAGTCTTATTTGATTAATTTGTTCTACAATCTTATAAACTACACAACTTATAAAGGAAATTTTCACGAGAGTCACAACTTTCAATAGAACAAATTAATTTTATTTACCTGTTAGGTTACCGATTTTGTAAAAAAATGTTAAAAATATCTACGATCTAAATTTGGCGTAGCTGTAAAATAATTAATAAAAGAATTTATTTAATATAAATTGTTTTTTAAAGGTATTAACTTATAAATTGCATATATAGTCTTGAGCAAAACATGGCTCATATTTTAAATTTTCTACCTCTAACACGCATTTATGAATATCCGACAGATGTACTGTTATATTATTTAGCAGCACATGGTAACCATTAGAATTTTTCTAAAATTATAAAATACTATTAAATGAATAAAATTATAAATTAATCCGATACTAAATTATTGTATCACGTCTATAGTCAATCCAGGAACTGCAATGAATGCAGAACAGTTGCAATCGTATTCATATTTATAAATTAATAGTGATCCTTTGTACCAGTATGTATTATATTTTGGTGTATTAATAAAGTCATCAAAGCAGGATAAGATGACATCGTCGCCTAATTTTGAATTATTTTAATTCCACTGCATAACTGGTTGGTATTTACTGATCACAAATATACCGGAATTCTTAAATTTAATGTTCCAATAATAAAACATGTTTTTCTAAATATGTTATTGTGCTTATTTACCTCCTATATGATAAGTAATTGTAACAGTTATAAATATATATTTTAAAAAAATCTTTGTTGATGTACGTGTTGACTTAACTTGTGATAATGTAAACTGATAGATTTAAATAGTTTTGTAGTAAAGACAATATCTTTTTAACTTCAATAAGTGACAAACAAACTATATTAATGTTAATATTTTTTATTTTTCTTCCGCCAAATGTTATATTTTCAAATTAAACCTGTATCTTATTATTATATTATAATGTTTTCATGCATGGTTGACGACCTGGGTTAATCTGTAATAATATTTTTTTTATTATAAATATATAATCAATAATTAATCTACAAAAAATATTTATTTACAGTAAATAAAATTAATGTATAAATCTAATAATTATATAACTTATCATATTAGATATAATTTTATTTGAAATATATATTATTGATACATTTTAATCTGGGTATTTTGTGCAAAATTTTACATAAATAATTATTTAAAAACGGTTGTCTTAATATTTGGTTAAAAGGGTAAAAATATATCTTGAATAATTTTTGTATTTTTAGTATTAGATTTACATATAATAAAATTATACGCATATTTTATTTTGCAAATGTATGTATTTGGCAACTACAGGGCGTTAACATTGCATGACAAATGATAATAAACCAAAAGGACAAAATTTTGTAAAAAATCTACACTCATTGCGCATTTACATGTGAAAAATTTGAGAATCTACATCGTGTAGCACACAAAATACGATAACCTGTAAATGTTTGACCCATGATTCGTGGATGTTTTTATCAACATTTTTGTCATTCGTTTAAATTACTGTTTATTTTTTTTTTGCATTTATACAAAAGTGTTACTCGAATGAAGTAATCAATTTTTTCATGTTCATAATGATAACTTTATGCATAAATTTTAATATTTCATGTTAATGCCATCTTGCTTCCGTGTTTCGCTGGTAATAAAGAAAATCGTACAACGCATTGTTCCATGAAATAATGTCGTTTGCAACCTATGGGCGTAACCTTTGCATGATGTGCGTTAATAAATTGCAATAGTGTCCTTAATAATGATATTAATTATTAA
Source organism: Philopotamus ludificatus (assembly GCA_022495035.1). Taxonomy (NCBI): domain Eukaryota; kingdom Metazoa; phylum Arthropoda; class Insecta; order Trichoptera; family Philopotamidae; genus Philopotamus; species Philopotamus ludificatus. The sequence goes on along the minus strand of JAGXCT010035505.1, from coordinate 7,377 downwards.
AATTCTATACGCATAGATCGTTGATTGAAACATAATATTTTTGTTAATAATACTAGCAATGTCAATACTGAGGTAATCTTTATGTTTCAAATAATCAATGCAACAATTAGCGTAAATAATAAAAACTCTTCTATATATCGCCTAATTATTTCTAAGCCTCTCAAGAATTGATGGTTAATTATAGAAATCCACAAAAAATTAAATTAAAATAGTTTTTTTAGTTTAATCACATAAAACATAAAATATAAAATACACAATACTAAAATTGGCCTTAAAACAATAATGTTCCAGTGCTGTTAATGTATATTTTTCTATATTATGTAATATAATTAGAGATTGCTTTTTACTCTTTTAAGCTTAACCCTTTCAATGCGGCGGGTCTAAACACGATTCTGCATCTGAGTGCGGCGCCGTTTTGTACCAAATTATTTTTTTTGCGAGGTAAATTTGTATTCACCGTTTACCGCTACATTAGACCATTTTCCTATAAGAGATTTATCCAAACATGTTAATTAGGATATGTTCTTCCATCTCAACTAAAAAAATAAACTAGATTCGCTTTATTTTCGTAATAATAAATCAAACAAAATATCAATTGCTCAAACAGAGATTAAGTGAGAAAAATGGGAATGCGAATCTAAATCAAAATTGCGAAATGCAATTTTCTTATACCATTACATCCGTACATGTGTATGTGGAACATAATGTACGTTGAACACCCTTAACAACCCCTGAGCTGAGATACGTCACCGATACTACTGCGGAGATTTGAATGAGACACCACGCGCGATTTGATTCGTTACTATTCATATTTACATATTACATGGCTCCTATAAATTTCTTGTGATATGTTGTATATTTATTGATAGCTGTGCTTATTACCTGATTTTTAAAACAAACATCGGTCTAGTTTACATGTAACGACAAGCTAAAATTTTAAAGAATCTCGCGCATGTACGACATGCGGCCGCAACCTGGACACGATTCGTATGCGCATGTACGTCATGCGCCCCGCACTGAAAGGGTTAATTTAATAATGAGGATTCTGAGTAAATATATTAAAGATTTATTTATTATTTGAAGTTGTATGTATTTTTTAACTAAATGATTGAATATATATATCATAGTACTCAAATTTAAATCTATTTGGCAGTATTTTTTTTTTCTCTATGAATGTTATATTACTTCAACAGTTTCTACATTTTCCTTTGAAAAACATTTTCAATTCCAGCAGTCAGAGGTTGTTAGTTTAATACTTGCTATTAAGGTTTGCGTAAAAAAATTAATTGCACACATATCTGTATTAAATACCAATGACCATAAATTGAAAATTGACATATTGTATTATTTTTACAAATAAAATTGTCAAAAACATTATTATTCTATCTATTAGTTATTTTTTTTAATATTTTTAAAAATAATATCTTACTCTAACAGTTGGCTACAATACCTTGCTGTTGTAATTTTATACAGAAGTGGCCCATCCATATACACTGCAGAGCTGCAGCACTCCCAATAAAATTGAGATTTTTTTTTATATATTATATTAGGTGTAGTAAAAGTAATGTCGTATTTTCAAAGGGTAGTTTTGGAATCAGTTGTTTTTAACCCTTTGACGAGTCAAGACGTGTTATTTTATTGTGTGCTTGTCAAGACACGTCTCCGTCTGTGTTCAACACAAAAAGAAAATTTTACCAGTTGCAATAGACGGATTTGTTCCTTCAGAATACTATATGCAAACCTGCATTCTCTTCCATTTTCATTCCAAGAAAAAAGCAACTATCGCTACAAGAAATATTTGCGACATTTATGGAGACGTATTAGATGTCAGAAAATGTCAACGCTGGTACAGAAAATTCAAATCCGGAAATTTTGACTTAAAAGAGAAAGTGTAGTGTGACTAACTGGAGCGATTAAAAGCTGCATTACAAAGAGAAAGGGCGTGTCTGGCGAGAGAAGAGAAAATCTTCCACTTCCACGATAATGCACGTCCCCATGTCACAGATTTGTCTATGAAAAAAAAATGGATGACTTGGGTTTGACGACTTTGCTGCATCCTGCTTACTCGCCAGACTTAGACCTTTCAGATTACCATTTGTTTCGTTCTATGTAACACTTTTTTAAAAATTAAATCATTCCAAACAGAAAGTAAAGCAAAATCAGCCATTTCTGATTTTTTTTAATTCCAAGTCAGCTAAACTTTTCAAGAAAGGTATTTTAGATTTGCATAATAGATGGCAAAAAGTTATAAAATGTAATGGTAATTATATTTGGTAAAAATAAATTAATAAATGTTTAAAAAAATGAATTTGAATTTTATCGAAAAAATACGATAGGACCTTTTACTACATCTGATATTAACCTTTTCCCTCCGTGTGCTAGACGTATTGGCCGGAAAGATTTTTTTGTATACAGCTTGAATCAAGCTTTCTTTATTTAATTTATTAATATATTTATTCACTTATATTATAAACCTTTAATAAATTATATTTTAGAAATAATTTAATAATTAACCTGTGTATTTAATGAGCCTGTAAATATTTTGTACATATGTATTTGTCATATTATTGTTGATAATATTTTTTTTATAAAAAAATATATTTCGGTTATGCTATAAAAGCACTAGGGCGGGCGATAGTGCCGATTTTTCTTTTAGGGAAGTCCAATTTTCTGGACAATTTGTGGCTTCTTTTTATAATATGTTTCTATGTAACAGGCGTGTGGTTGTTGGATAAGACGAAAGAGGAAAAGCCTTCATAAACGTATAAGTGTCTCAGTCCATATATACATTGTTCATATAATTAAAATTTTATGAACAATTGACATCTCTATAAAGGCTTTATTCATGAACTTCTTTATGATAACTTCAATACATTGAGATGTTCAGCATACCGCATATTAATATAAGCAATAATTATAATATCTTCGACACAGTTGATTTTAAACTTTGAGTTTTTTAGGTCTTCTCTTAATTTTCTATTATTTTTAAACAACAATTTCGATTCCCATTATATGATTATCCTTACCCCATTGCCGAAGGGCAATATTCTAGGCAAAACATTTTAAAGGATAATACCCCACCCCTCATACGAAGGCCTCGTTGCCAATCTGTCAAGTGTTGCCGCCTATAAAAATATTCAGCGGAGGTTCGTGCAAGGGTCACCAGGGAGCGGCCCGCGCCACGCACGGACGACACTTAAATTACTCATTACGCAAGTAAAAATGATACCCTTATAATTCATAGGGCCACCCAGAACTGCCTAGGTGCGACGGCCTTTGCCATAAACGGTATTTTCATAAATAACCCTCCCGCTTACGCACGCATTGATTTTTACGCACTGTGCGCAATTATTATTTCGCCCGTCCGGTCAAATCCCCGGGTGCAAAATGAATTCATCACAATTTGGCCCGGATCCATTAATCAGGATGATAGAATATAATTTTAATCCTTGGGACACACGCCGTATAAATTAATTTGCATATGCCAGGCGCGAGAGCCGTTTTAATTATGTCTTCATGTTAATTGCGCAAAAAAATGAAGGTGTGTTCCAGGAAGACGTGTGTGACAACGCTGCGGCTTTTCACCGTGTCATTTGATATTTTTTGCGCTGAAAGCACTATCGGATACGGTAATTAATAATAATGGATTCGACGAAGATCGATTCTTGTCATACATTCTTTTTTGGATTTATTAATTAATAATGAATAATACTTTTTCATAGAAATAGATGTAAGCGTGAATCTGCATGTTTACAACTGAATAAAACATTTAAGTAATGAGTTTTTATTTTAGTTAAATGAAGATTAAAACATGATTTGGTGAATTTTAATAAACGACGATAATATTAATGGTATATTTTTATATATTGTTAAAGTTAAAAAATCTATATTAAATCAGATGATAAACTATGTAATAAATTCGTTTACTTGAAAATTATCTAAATTATATTCTTACCTACTTACTTTTTTTTAACCTTACAGTTTCTAAAAAAGAGTTTAAAATTCAAAACCCAATCAAAATTTATTTATTTTTATATTTATTGCTTAATTAATTACCATTAAAAATCAAAAACTCTTTACCATTTAAACATTATAGAAACATATAGTCAAGGTTTCAAATTTAATATTTATTAAAATATTTAATATCAGATAAATATACATTATATAGATAAACTACATAAAAAATTAAAAAATATAAAACAGGGTTTAAGTTGAAAATGTGAAGAACTTTTTCACTATGCAGATGATATTCAACTACAGTAAATTTTATAATTTTAAACAATTATTAACATATGTTAATTTAAGTTAATTTTATTCACTTATTATCCCGGGCAAAACAAGATTTAAATTTCCAACGGGATTTGCAAAAAAAATACGTATAATCAACTTGTGAAACAATATACACTGAAGGGGATAACATATTTCCTAATATTAAGAAAATCAACAACACAGCACAATTATAACAAACAAAAACTTCATTCCTTTTTAATAGGCACCCCGACTTTAGCGCGCTAGACTGACATTAGCGCGCAGACGTTAGCGCGCAGTACAACCCCGACTTTGCGCGTTGGACCTAAGCGCGCCGACGTTAGCGTGAAAAATGATATTATTTTGTATTGCTGAGGGCTGATTTATAAAAAAAAATAACCAACATAAGATAACTTAATCTTATATATCCTTTGACAGTTTAATAAAAATAATATTTACTATACCTAAAATATTGATTGTTTTTATTCACTAATTTCTTTTAAATGTTATAATGTTTAAATAAAAATTTAAAAAGAAAATGTGTTTTTTTACTATTTTATTAAAAAATACCTTAAATAAATAAAAGCAATTTTCTTAGTATTATTATTTTTCAGATTTTTTTGCTAAAGAGTTAAATATGGTAAATTTCGAAGCATGGTATGCAAAACCCAACATCGCATTTATAGCAATAATACCTGGCTTCTTTTCTTATTCTTTTACCGTTTATTTTTCGATTGCAACAATTCATGCATTGTCTGCATAGATTTGGATTTTTTTCTGATGCGGGAATTAAGATAAATCGATAAGATCCAGGCAAAGCTGTAAGTGGGTTTTTTTGTATCCTTTCTTGTAATGCATTATGAATGCATTCCAAATAATTTTATCCAAAATATGGAAAAATATCAATATACAATATTTTATAATTTATTTTTTTATAACATTTTTATAAAAGGCTTAGAAATTCACAAATGCAAATTCAGCAAATCACAAACATGTTTCAAACTTGGAATTGAGTATCCATTAGCGACGGAAGTGAAGTGCGATTAGAAAATATATAGTTTTTTTTATAATGAGATTTACATTATTTTTTTTTTAACTGTTTTATTGTTTTTTTATGTATATAAGAAAATACAACACATTTCACTAATATAATAAATTGATATATGTTTATATAAAAATAATAATTTACGCGCTAACGTCGGCGCGCTAAAGTCGGCGCGCTAAAGTCGGCGCACTAAAGTCGGCGCGCTAAAGTCGTCGCGCTAAAGTCCCGCGCGCTAACGTCGGGTCAGCATTTTAATTTTACGTAATACATTAAACGTTTCGACAATATGTTTAAACAATATTTTATATAACTTGTTTATTAGGTTTTCATTCTTACCTTTTTACATGATTTTCTATATTACAATGTTTTTTTAATTACATGGAAGCAATCTTAAATTTTTTAATGAATTTTATCACTTTTTTACATGGTTTTTAGGGAAACGTATTTAGTAAGTAAAAAAGGAGTGATTGTATTAATTTTATTATTTTTTAACAACTTCCTTCCATCAAGAACGTGGCCACGTGCATGATTTCCTTTTTAAAGTAACTTAAACATGGTTTTATAGAAACAGTAAATCATTGCAAATTATACATATGTTTTGAAAAATTGTTGAGCGGAATGAAAGCTTTAAATAGCGGAAGTCAAATCCTACCCGAGCTTTATTATTTTTTTCGACTAGGTAAAATGTTAAAAATTTACGAAAATTAAACAACGCGTCCGCCATCGCAAAAATCCTCATTTCCCGCCAAAAAGCGTTTCGACGCTGATTAGATTATAAAATTTTACAACGCAAGTTGGGACCGAAGCTCGTTGCTCGACAAAAAAAATTATAAAAAATTAAAAGTTGGTAGATAGACGCCGTCATTAGGCATACGGCGATATGGCTGATATTATTTTTTTTCATTAGCTAATTGAAAGAGTCCAGGGCCGTGCATAGCACGGGACAGGGAGTGGCCCTGTTTGTCCAGGTAATAAACGCGATACACGAATTGCGCACAAGTCGCGTCTCGTTGACCCCGGCGGCCATTTACATTCGTGTCGCGGTGACAATATTCATTTCCATGTTTGGGATATCGATCCAGGGACCCGCGGGGCCCGTAGGCGGGATCCCGCCAAAATTCCGCCGAAGAACCCCGGCCACGCCAACAATGTATGTCCAAAAATATTACCCAATAATAAAAATTGGAAAGTCCCGAAAAAATTCGGCGCCCATCGTCGTGTGTTATTCACATACCCTTGTTTGTAAACATTGCATATTATTTTAATAAAACATTTAGATTATTCGATGTTCTAAATATTTACATGAAAAATTTTCATTGATCCTTTTTATCTGACATTTTTTTTTACACAAAAAATCCTTTTTTTTTGTATCAAAGAATATTCAACATCTACAATTGAATAAAAAAAACATTACATAAATCATATCCAATATGCATGGCCGTATGATTAATTATTAATGATTTTTCATAATTATTCTAATACGTATATGTATTATATTAATATTATCCGCAATCAAATTGCTTCTCTAAGCCTCATTGATTGTGATAACAGAAGTGATGTTTAATGCATCAAAGTAATTCCCAATTGAAGATTGTATATATGTATGTTTGTAATAGGACGAGAGCCCTACTCCAAATGTTGCTAATGATACTTGATCACCATGCACAAGCTGACCATATCGGATTCAGTTTGATTACAGAGATTAAACAATAATTAAACTAAGGCTTTGTAATCAGACGTCTGCTCTTCAGATGACATAGAAGATCCTGTTTAATTACAATTCTAGTTTCGAGATTGATTTTTGTACATTATGTATGTATTTTATGCAATTATGTATATCTGTTCGGCCAGGACGAGGTGTTTATCTCATGTTATCTTAGTTGTAATAAAATTTGACATGCAAATGGTGGGGGGCAGGACCAAGCCGGCATCCCAGCACGAGCTCCAAGGATAAACATTATTCAAAAAGTTGTTGGTCCACTGCGCCAGGCGTCGGCAACAATGTTAACGGCCCGTGTAAACTGCACAGAATTTCCCACGTGGCTTGTGATGTGGCTCTACATAAAAATGTTAGAAAGTCGGCA